>WNWU01013318.1:1292559-1308738 GCA_012654045.1 Ptyas mucosa | reverse complement strand
GCAAAGGTTTGTGCAACCCTCTCCGGCCAGGGAGCATGACCGCTTCCCGGCCAGCGCACCTCTTACCGCGCCCACTTCCCCACCGGTAGGTCTCCATGAGTGAGAAGCTGTGCTCTCCTCCGGTCCTCCTGAGGCGCCTCGTCTCCCCGCTGGCAGCTTCTCCTTCTCCTGGCTGCTCCAGGAGCAGCCTGAGACTTTGCTTTCCTTGGCAAAGCGCTTCATCATTGCAGCGCACGGGACACACATGGCACCGGAGGATCCGTGCAGCTATTATCCCACCCCGCCTCGGCCACGCCGCGAGGCTCGAACTCAAGGAGGAGGAAGGGGGGGGAGTCTAAATGACAGTTACCATGAGCAAGCCGCAGCGCTATTATGCAGGGCTCTGAGTGGTTGGAGAAGCGGCAGCTGCGCTTTCAGCAGGCAAGCAACGCTGCCTCTGCCGTGAGGAACTTTGGAGAGAGAGGGCGGGGGCGGGGGCAGCTGTGGGAGCAGCCTGTCTCTTAGCTGGCGAGAACGGCCACAGCCAGTCCCTCCCTCTCTCTCCAAAGTTCCTCGTGGCAGAGGCAGCTTTGTTTGCCCGCTGAAAGCGCAGTCCAGGCTGCTATTGCTCCCGCTTCTCCAACAACTCGGAGCCCTGTGGCTTGCTCGAGGTAGCTGCTGTTTGCACTCCCCCCCTTCTTATATCGGCGTATAACACGCACACATCATTTGCCCCCTATTTTCAGGGGGGAAAAGTGCGTGTTATACGCCGATAAATACGGTAAATTTTGTTACTGGTATAAATATATTTCCATAGTATACATTTATTTTATTTTTTTCTAATCATTGGACATTATGCCACTGAGAGCAGAACATTCTGGATAAGAGATTTCACTATGCATTCAGCACATGCATTGAAGTTATATTTACAGCTTCAGTGACTTGGATTATGTTTTAGATATCATATTTGTTACTTTTCTTGAGTATACAACATACTAAGACCCGATTATTATTTCCAGTATTATAAAGAAGAAATTAATTGTTATATATTCTAAGTTTACATTTACCTACAAAAAAAGCAAGCTAAAAGTTAATGAAATCATAATTTTACACAACAAATTAGTGTCGTTTAATTATTTTTCCAAATAATTGTGTGATTTTTCCAGTCAGTTTTTCAATGGCCTAATTTGATAAAAACAATGATGTCTTTGAATTTTAGTTTGTTCCAAACTTGTGTTTGTTTACTTTTAATAATTTAATATGGGGGAAAAGTCTTTTCCAAGCTATCTACAGACTGTTCTTATTGAATGGGATTATGATTGGGGTTTTTTTTTTAATTTACTATTTTTAAATAAACCAAACTAAATAAAAATAAGGGAATTATTTTAAAAAACCAAATAAATGGGAAAAGACCCAAAGAATCATCAATATTAAGACATGGCTGAAAATGAAAGAGCAAGTAAGGCATGCAATTATTTAATTCTATCATATCTGGAACTAATATGATAAAGACAAAATCCAAAGAGATACCATTAAGCATACTCAGGGGGATGAGCAAATTGGGACTTTTCAAAGGTTATGTCAACCACTGTTTAATACAAGGAATGAAATGTAATTTTTTATTTTGAGTGAGTGTTGTTGAAGTTAACAATCTTCCTTTTTGTGATTCCATTGGAAATATGCTAAATATCTTAGTATAATGGCTAAATATCTGGCTCAATTTGTTCTATCCAATTTCATTCATGAAGGTAAAGTTGTATGGATATTTGTTTAATAACTGTATGTTTAACAGTTTTTAAACTTCTAAGAGGTCTCTTTGCACTACTGATATTTAATCCGTATAGATGTTCTGATTCAACGTTTCAGTTCAAGCCTCTGCATATTTCAGAGCGGGCTAACATTATAGATGAGTTGCATCTCAGACTGCACAACTTATGAACGACCAAACTAAATGCAATGACTAGCACTCTCAAAGTATGTTTGGCTAAATGGGTCACCAGTTGTTCAGATCTTTGTTCATTTTATATTCAATTTCTAGTGAATGTCCCATAATATATAGCACATTATTCTCATTATGCTAGGTCTTGATTTCTGTCACTAGTTATCATTAAAGTTTATAAGTGTCAAATATTAGCATGGGCAAAGAGAACCTTGAAGTAGCAATATCGTGAAGATAAGACATATAAATAACAATTTGTTGAGTATCTGTTTCTGCTACCATATTCACCAAGTTCTGGTTGTGTAGGTTTATGGCTGGTGGTGCATACCATGCTAGCTTAAAATGTGGTTTGTTCAGTTTGGCTTAGCCATTGTCTTATACATCAGAATTTATGGTTTAGCACTATATATGATATAACATTTAACCAAGACGTTTGTGTAGCTTCAATATTGGTGCAAATAGGACAGCTCCATCATTTGTTTTCTGGGTACTGAAAAAAACTAACTGGCTTGGATCAAATCCTTCTAATTTAGCCATTTTGTTCCAAATTTGAGAATGAGTTGACACTACCAATCAATCCGTCTACTTCATTCAAATAATTCTAACGTGCATTGGATCTATCCATTTGACAAATGCATACTGTGTTTCCCCGAAAATAAGACTCTGTCTTATATTTTTTTGAACCCTGAAATAAGCACTTGGCCTTATTGCCATGCACTCAAAAGCCCGATTGGGCGTATTATCAGGGATGTCTTATTTTGGGGGAAACAGGGTATTACAGAGCCTTTTTGAAATCTCTTCAAATCGCAAGAAACCATCTCAAATATCCTCAAATAAGTACCTCTTCAAATTAGTACCAAAGCTTTTTACAGAATTCTTTTCAAAAGTACATAATGGAAAATATGAAAAATTGCTATTATGTCCAAATATGAATTGTTGCCCTATTTGGTCTCTAGAACCAGAACCTTATGCTTTATAAATAAATATTTAAAGAATAAGGGGAACCTTGTTATGTATCTTGGCTTCATGATAACATTTTTTGATGAAGGATTTGTTCAGTAATATTTATTTTTTCATCAAAAGAGACTCCAAAAATATCCATAATGAAAATTAATAGTAGGTGTACATTTTAGTGCCTTGTCTATTGTATAATGTGTAATCAAATTATGGATTTCTTATTAAAATGTATCTAAATATTGCTAGTAGAAAAATTCCATATGCCTATAGTTGCTCCCAATAAATCATGATGTATTAATTAATCTTGAATTTTTCTTTCAGTGTAAAATAATACCTTGCTTGGTATTCACTATAAACAGTAATAGTTCTAAGTACATCGAGAAAAGAAAAGAGGATGGCATGTTGATTACAATTAAGCAAAATATGAGAAAATAATTTAAATAAGGTATCAGCATATACAGCATGTTCTATAAATGCTAACTAATATAAAATAGTGACTAGAACAATAGTGATGGTAAAAGTTTCAATTATATAGACAACGAATAGAGTCCAAAACACATTTGCAATACAGTCACATTCTCCCTAATGAAAACAAACTTTCACAAATGTTTGTATAAAGATTAAACTACAATTAATTGAATTACTACTTGCCTTAAATTCAAAGTGACCAAAGTGACTGTTTTTCATTGCACCGTCCCCATATAATAGAATATATAAAATAGAATATGGTAGAGAATACTGTTCCATGTAGGATCGTGGGTTGTTGAAGAGGTGGGAATGAAGGAACAGACATTTCTAAAAAATGGATTTTATATTTTTATGAACAGAATTCTGAATTGGAAAAGCTGTGCTTTTAGTCCTGAAATTTTACGTAAAGCCCACAAGAGGCTCTATTATCCTTGTAGAAATGTCTATGATTTTGTCTCCTCAACAGGAAGTTGTTGAGTCAAATGAATAAAGTAAAATAGGTGAGCTAGGTGCTAGTTTTATGGTAACCTAAGATAATTAATATATCCACTTGTTTTAAATCACCAGAAACTGAATTCTCAATTTTCTGCTCATGTTGATTCCAAATCAATGTACAATCTATACCCGTGATGGTGAACCTATGGCACACGTGCCACAGGTGGCACGCATAGCCATATCAGTGGGCATGCCAGTTCAGCTCTGGCGCACATGCGCGCACCGGCCAGCTAAGTTTTAGGCCTTCTGGGCCCACCAGAAGTAGGGAAACAGGCTTTTTCCTGCCTCCGGAGGCCCTGGGGTGGGTGGGAAAGGCCCGTTTTTCTTTCTCACCTGACTCCAGATCCTTTATGCATCTGGGGAGGGCGAAAACAGCTTTCCCCACCACCTCGGAGGCCCTCCAGAGGCCTGAAAGGGCCCATTTCCCAATTCCCAGTTGGACAGGAAGTGACATTTTTTGCTGTGTCCAGCCTCCAGAGACTCCTAGAGAGGCCTCTGAGGGGGTGGGGAAGGCTGTTTTCGCCCGTCCCAGATGCATAAAGGATCTGGAGCCAGGTGAGAAAGAAAAATGAGCCTACTGGGCCATCGTGTGCCAGGAGCAAGGGGGAAGGGGGTTTCACACATATGCGCAGAGCGGGGCGCAGAGAATTATGGGTGTGAGCACGCGTGTGCGAACCTCTCCCGCCCCCCCTTTCCTGGCATGCGATGGCAAAAAGGTTAGCCATCACTGGTCTATACGTTCCTGACATTTATTACACCAAATAGTATTTAAGGGAAACACCATGCATTTGAACAGTCTCTGTTGAATGGCCTCTTGTCCCATTCACTTCAGCTATATAGGATTAATATTCAGGAAACTGTTTTTCTATTAAGATTTCTGGAAAGTGTCCTCATTGTTTATTTCTTGATTTCAGCTGTTCTGAAGCTCTGTAGTGGTCTGCAGATAACAATAACAACAAAAAATATATTGTGCTCTGGAATATTTCTGCCCAGCATTTCATGATTTGCAATTTTAGCAAATGTGAGCCAGCAGTGACACTGCAGAAAATACTATACATTGATTAATATTTTATTATATCTTGCTAAATATTACGATTAATGTTTGCTTCAGGGAATAAATTCAACATGAACACTTCCAGTTGTCTATCCCCAAAATGATTTTTTGTAATAATTCAATTTTACAAATGCTGTTTTTCTTTCTTATAAATATTCCATATAATCCTAAATTAGAAATTTGAATTTGTTTTACACCATTATTTAGTTAAATAATAAAGAGGATCTTTGGAACTTAGTTATATGCATCTCTGCTTTTGAGGAATGGTAACTTTAACTAAATAATTGGAAATGACTTGCAGCTTCCATGGCAGGACAATGATATAGAACAGGTAATGGCTAACCTTTTTGCCATCGTGTGCCAGGAGAGGGGGTGCGGGGGAGGTTGAGACTCTAGGAGTCTCTGGAGGCTGCAGACAGCAAAAAACATCACTTCCTGTCCCACCAGGACATGGGAAATGGGCCGTTTCAGGCCTTCGGAGAGCCTCCGAGGGAGTGGGAAAGGCTGTTTTCGCCCTTCCCAGATGCATAGAGAGGATCTGGAGCCAGGTGAGAAAGAAAAACGGGCCTTTCCAACCCCCACACCCCCAGGCCCTCCAGAGGCATGCGTGCCATAGGTTCACCATCACAGATATAGACTGTCTATATGCAGGGAGGAAAAGATAGAAATCCACTCAAAACCAGCTAAGTATTTATCAGATTTCATCATCTCTTTTTTTATTCTTAAAACAATCCATTCACTTGTTTCTATTTTCATTTATATAACCCATTTTGACTCTTTCTTCCTATTTTATCCTCATAAGCTCTAAACTAGATTGAGTTAAGGAACAAGTTATCCTAAACCATGACTGAGTAAGAATTTAAGGTGGCTTGTATCCTGTTAATGAACAGAACTATCATTAACTTTATTGATATGTTTATTGACTGCATCGTAGCCTGTTTTTTGTTCTTTGAACTCTCTCAGCCATGCCCTCCTTATTCCTTCAGTTTGGGAAAACCTTGGTAATTAAATTTCTGTGCCGCGAACTGCCTCTAATAGAAGCTTCAATATTTAACCCATTGCAGTTTTCAGAATTCCTGGGGTAAAGCGTATCCTTCTGTCCTATCCTACCCTTTCCCAATATTTGGAAAATAATATATTTCTTTCTTCCCACACAAATCAAAAACAGCTTATTGATCTAATTCCTAATTCCCTCCCACAAGAGTTTGTTTTTTTTGCTTCTAAATAAAATATACACCTGCATTCTTATTCTTCCCCCAATGGTAATTGTTCATCTTTAATGCACATGAAACACCACATTATAACAATAGCAATAGCACTTAGACTTATATACCGCTTTACAGTGCTCTACAGCCCTCTCTAAGCGTTTTAGAGTCAGCATATTGCCACCAACAATTTGGGTCATTTTACCGACCTCGGAAGGATGGAAGGCTGAATCAAACTGAAACCTAGTGAAATTTGAAGAGCCAAATTGCAGTCAGCCAGCTGTCAGCAGATGTAGCCTGCAGTACTGCACTTTAACCACTGCACCACCATGTCTCATATATAAGGGATGAAACAATTCAAATGTAACAAACTTAATTTTAAAAGTGCAGGTAATCCATGGGTTACGAGCGAACGTTGAACGTTGAATGCTCCCTAGCATTTGCGAACAAGTCCCGAAACTATGAATTTTGCAGCATCACAGCAATTCTCCCTTATGAACAACTGTAGCGACTGCAACATTTATCCTGAATGTTGCCAGCCAAAATGGAGCTTTCAAGGGGTAGATCCGCCCCTCTGATTCTCCATTTGGACCTCCAGAGGCCTTGGCCGACCCATTGCAGGCTGAAATGGAGTGGATCTGTTCTATATCGGCCTGCAGTGGGCTGGTGGAGGCCGACGGAGGCTTGTACAGAGCATCAGAGAGGTGGATCTGCCACTCAGAAATTCCATTTTGGCTTGCAACAGGCAGGGGGAAGCCCCTGCGGAAGCCTGAAGGGGTGAAATGCTCCGAATTCTGCTACTGGTTTGCTTCGCTATCAGTTTGCTTCATGCACGCATGCGCAGTGCATGCCAAAAATGTGCTTCATGTGCACATATGCAATGCATGCCAAATGTGCACTTTGCGTGCATGAGCATCACAGGCGCTACCATGCAGTGCTGAAAAAAGAGAATTAAGAAGCCTTTTCTGAGTCTTCAAAGGTAAGTAGAACAGAGAGAGGGGGAAACAGTTGTGCCGCGCGATTTATATTCGCTAGAAAGCAGGATTTCCTGCTTTCTAGTGAATATAAATCGCGTGGCACAGTTGATAGTCTGAAATACCTATTCGCCCAAACCGGGAGCATTTTTTTTACTACTGGTTCTCCCAAACCAACAGCATTTATTACTACCGGTGCAGGCGAACCAGTCCGAACCAGTAGCATTTCACCCCTGGCCTGAACATAGCAGCGGTGGGATGGATTCGCTCTTCAGAAGCTCCATTTCGGCTGGCAACATGCCAGGCAAGGCCTGCAGAGGCCTGAACAGAACTGCAGAAGGATGCATGTGGCTGAGAGACTGGAGAGGAGACTGCTTGCTATATCTTCAAAAAGTAAGTGACCTGGCGCAGCAGGTTGGGTGAGAGGGGAAGCATATGTGTGAAGCATGAGGTATTTCAGTGGGTTGGGTAGGCCTTGGGTGGCCTGTTCCCCCACTAGGCTCCCTCATGACCTTCCCCATCCTGAAATACCCCATGTGCACTTAACGAGCCTCGCATCAATACTTGTGAAAATCCTGGGGGGGGGGGGGGATCCAGAAAAAGATCTGTGAACACCTAGAGATAAACAAAGTTATAACCTGTTGGAATAACCTGTTAGAATGTATTGCATTGTATTGCAACAACTACAGAATTGATCAGCCAGTAGATGGCAGTGTTTAGTTAGCATCTATGGTTATAATCTATGGTTCCTTTGTTCTGAGGAGAGTTTCCTGTGACAGTTAAAAGTCAAGTAGCAAGGCTCATGGTGACTGTACATTGTACATTTTATTTAATCTGTATGGCTTTATAATAATCCTCTCTTACTACTTCTATAGAATAAAACAGAATTTCTATAGAGTAAAATAGGATTTTCTAACAGGTTATGGGCCCAGCTTCAACCTAGAGACTGCATCCAAGCTTGCAAACAGCATAAATCCACTACCTAGAGATAAACCAGTACAAACCCAGTACCCAAAGATGAACCCAGTATAAACACACTAGTAAGCTAAGATTAAATATAAAGTTCAGCACAGAACAGAGCAAACCAGGCATAGTCAGCTACAGCAAATAAGTGCAAGATGCAGCAACAGGAACAAGACTGCAACAGAAAAAAAGATTAAAAATATAGCCAACAACACAGCTGCAACAAAGATTTCATTTGCAAATCTGACAAATCAGAACTATCAGCCTTGGAAATTCAAGATGAAAATGCTTCTAATAAGGGAAAGTGCCAGAAGTGGGTTTCAGCAGGTTCTGATCAGTTCTGGAGAACCGGTAGCAGAAATTTCGAGTAGTAAACCGTTAGTAAAAATTCTGACTGGCCCCACCCCCATCTATTCTTTGCCTCCCAAGTTCCTGCTGATTGGGAGGAAATGGAGATTTTACAGTATCCTTCCCCTGCCACGCCCAGCAAGCCACACCCACAGAACCGGTAGTAAAAAAAATTGAAACCCACCACGGAAAGTACATGGAAATGTATAAATGAAGCTAGGCTAGAATACCCTTCAGATGAGTGGATAGAGAAAGAACAGAGAACTCAGAGCAAAATTTCTCTTAGCATAGAAAATGATAAAACCATACATGTAGGTAAATGTGAAACTGCTAAAAAATGTGGGAAGGATTATAAAAGGTGCATGAAAGAGCTAATCTCAGCAATAAACTGCATTTGATTAGAAACCTATACCAAACCAAACTGATGAAAGGAGAGGATATATAGGTTTACATAAGGCACACCTTGGAAATGGCTGCATGCCTGAGAGATATAGGACAAGAAAAAGAAGATTTTCATGTCGGTATGGCTATAAAATAATCCTCTGCTATCATTTCTATGAAATAAAACAGAATTTCTATAGAATAAAACAGGATTTTCTATTGTACCATAGCCAACATGGGTTTGTCAAAAACAGATCGTGCCAAACAAACTTTATTTCATTATTTGACAATGTGACTAAATTAGTGGACCAGCAAAATGCTTTGGATATAGTATACTTGGATTTTAGTAAACATTTGACAAAGTAGACTACAGCTTACTACTACTTTCTGACAAACTGTACTTAATGTGTAGCCCTTAATGGAACTATATTCACATGGAGAAAAGTAAGCAGTGGGTTACCCCAAGATTCTATTTTAGGCACTGTACTCTTCAATATTTTCGTAAAGAATTTAAATAAGGGAATAGAAGGGAAACTCATCAAATTTGCAGACTACACCAAGCTGGCAGGAATTGCCAATACCCCAGGAGATAAGCTCAAGATCCAGATGGATCTCAACAGACCTTGTACACTAGGTTCTGTGTAACAAAATGAAATTCAATGGATAGAAAAGTTTTAAGCTTAGGCAACAAAAAACATATGTAAATCTACAAATTAGGTGAAACTTGCTCAATAGCAGTAACTGTGAGATGGGTCTTGGAGTCATAGTAGACAATCACATACAATATGAACCAGGACTGTGCTGCACATATATGCTGTTGATCGGACCCCTTAAGGGTGCTGATAATGTCCTCCCAGAATTAATAAAAAAGAACACCAATTGGTGGGCTCCCCTTTTAGCATCTCTCTTTACATTTATAGATAAAACGGGCCATATGCCAAGAGATTGGAGGTTAGCAATTATTATACCAATCTATAAAAAGGGTAATAGAAGTAACCCAGGCAATTATAGACCCATTAGTAAATTGTATGCCAAACACCTAAACTATAAACTTCAGGACTGCCTAATTTCAGGGGGGATAATCAAAGATGAAAAAGCCGGTTTTAGAGAAGGAAGATCTATGGTGGATCATATCCTGGTACTTCACCATCTGGTGCAAAAATATACGTACAAAAAAAAATCCTCTCTCTACATGGCCTTCCTTGATTTTAAGCAGGCCTTTGATTCAATATCCCGGAACACCCTATGGGAGAAATTAAAATGCACTACAATCGATAAACACCTCCTTTTCCTCATACAAAAATTGTATGCCAATTCCACCTTGAAAGAGGTGTAATCCTCAAGGGACTTTAACTGGCCAAGTAAGGGTTCAAAAAGGGGTACGGCAGTGTTGCATCCTGTCCCCCTCCCTTTTTAACTTCTATATTAACCCCCTGATCGATCTCTTACAGAACCCTGATCTACCTGTTTCCCTGAAAATAAGACATCCCCTGATAATAAGCCCAATCAGGCTTTTGAGCGCATGCGCTAAAATAAGGCTCCCCCAAAAAATAAGCCCTCCCCAAAAATATTTAAACGCAGAGCTGGAAATCAGGTAAGATGGCAAGAGGAACCCCATCATGCTCCACACGCTCCAGAATAATAAGACCTCTCCAAAAATAAGGGCAAACACTTATTTCGGGGTTCAAAAAAATATAAGACAGGGTCTTATTTTCGCGGAAACATGGTACATCCTCCTAACATAGCACAACGCAAAGTCCCAATTCTCCTATATGCCTACAATTAAGCTATTATTTCACAAACTCCCATAGGACTTAAGAGAGCAATTAGGGCAACACTTGGCTATTGTAGACAGAACAAGTTGGTCCTTAACTTTGATAAATCAAAAATTTTAGTTTTTGCTAAAAGACCCAGCCAATACTCCTGGAAAATTGAAGGACATAGATTGGAACAGGTTAGGAAATTTAGATACCTTGGGGTGGTCTTCCACTTGCAAGGGACATGGAAGGCACACCTGGAGTATACATTGCAAGCAGCCAATAGGTCCTCAAATGCAATTAAACACTTCTTTTATACAGGTGGAGGTCAATTAGTACCTGCTGCCTTAAAACCTTTTGAGACCAAAACATTGGCGCAGATTCTTTATGGGGCACAAATAGGAATCCTAGCAAAGAAAAACTTGCTAGAAACCATACAAACTAAATTCCTGCGAGCCATCTTAGCTGCACCCAAAGGAACTTCAAATGCCCTGTTAAGAATTGAAACAGGTATGCCTTAAATTCAGGTAAGAGCCTGGAAGATGATGATCATTTATTGGCTAAAAATGCATTTCTTTCCAGAGAGACTGTTCCCGCTAGTGTTGACTGACAACTTCCCCTTCCCCTGGAAACAGGCGATAGACCACAAGCTGGGCTCTTATGGACTCTCATCGGTATTCTTAATGTCCCTAGGCTTTGACAAAGCAAAGCAAGTGGTAATTGACAGAATGAAGGACATGGAGTTCCAAGAAGAACTAAATAGGTTGCCTCTCCACAGTAGAGACAGAATCAAACAGGGTGTGTGGGAATCAGCAAGATAGCTAAACGATCTGATCTTCCCGAAACAAAGAATAGTTTTCTTCAGAGCCAGATTTAATATTCTCCCCTAAGCACATCTCCAGGGTAGGTATAAGAGAACACCAATAGTAGAACGGGTATGTATAGGTGGTAAAGGAGAAGTCAAAGATATCTCACATGTTTTATTCTACTGTGAGTTATATAGAGTTTATAGGTCAGTATCAGTGGTGGGTTGCCCCTGGTTTGGACCAGTTCTATAGAACCAGTAGTAAAACGGGCAGGAGGCTCCACCCACTGATCCCGATGTCATCAGGATGCTTCTACGCATCTGCAGAAGTGTGCATGCGGCCCCGCTGCAGACGGGTAGTAAAGGTAAGTAGAACCCACCCCTGGTCAGTATATATTCTCCCCTTATTAGAGAGATTGCCAGGGAGGGCAGACGACTTTTATATAGGCTTTCTCCTCCAGGACTCAAAGGACGAATGCAGTGGCAAAAATCTGTGTCACTGCAATATCCACAAGAAAAAAATTGGTTACAAAATTATAGCTGTCAACTTGTGCCAATTTTTGGAGATATCTATAACAATATATCATTCACATACTTATCAGCTCTCCATTCATGTAAATTACAGAGTGACCCTAACGGTCTGAGATCATGTATTTTCTTAACAGAGATGTTATTATCCAATATTAATGTCAATAGTATCATTATTATTATTATTATTATTATTATTATTATTATTATTATTATATGTCTATTGCTGGTCGATGACCATAATAATGTTATATTCTTCTATTCTATTCTAAGACTGTGCTGCAGCCACCAAAAAAGTCAGTGCAGTTCTAGGCTCAGTGGTAGGATTCAACCAGTGTAACAATCGGTTCACTGAGTGCACACTTTGCTCCACGCATGCACGGTTCATTTCCAAACCAGTGTAAAATTTACCTTCGACTGCAGCCCCAGTGAGTAAAACAGCTGAGGCATGGCAATCCACTCTGCCGCTCCTATCTGTTGGGCTTCAAAAAAAGAAAATAAAAGTCAGTATAGCGCAGGGACGGGTGGGCAGGCCCACATGATCATCAGAGCGAACTGGTTCGCTCTCAGCTAATCGTCAGAGCAACCGGCTCGCCTGAACCTGTCCAAATAGGTTGAATCCCACCCCTGCCTCGGCTGCATTAACAGAGTGATAGCATCAAAATCACAGAAGTCTTAGTATATTTTATAATGCCTTGGTAAGATGACACTTGGAACTGAAATATTGCATCCAGTTTTGGTCACCACGATAAAAAATATATGTTGCGATTCTGGAAAGAATGCAGAGAGAGCAACAAAGATTACTAGGGGGCTGAAGGTTAAAACATATGAAGAATAGTTGAAAGAATTGGGTGTGACTAGTCTAGTAAAAAGAAGGGCAATGTTCCAATATTTGAGGGGCTGCCACAAAGAAAAGGGGGGTCAACATATTTTGCAAAACATCAGAAGGCAAGACAAGAAGCCATGGATGTAAACTAACCAAAGATGGAAACAACCTAGAACTAAGGAGAAACTTCCTGACAGTGAAAACCATCAGCAAGTGGAACAGCTTGCCTTCAAAAGTTGTGGATGTTCCATCACTGGATGCTTTTAGGAAGATATTGTACAGTCATTTGTCTGAAATGGTACAGAGTCTCCCGCTTGAGCAGGAGTCCCTTCCAACTGTGATGTTCTATGTTCTAAGTACTATTGCTAATCTGACTTTCATTGTACTGTTTTAAAAGGTTGCACTATTTTTTCTTTTGTGTTAAGACAGATGATAGAATGAGTTAAGCAATTCCACTTTTGCCCTGATGTCTATCATCTCCTTGCATCTTTTCCCATTAGGGGACCAATTTTTTCCTTGATTTTTTCTTCTTATTTTTATATGTTGAAAGAAGCTTTTTTTTTACATTTTTGTTGCAAGTCTTATTTTAGTCTGAGCCTTAGCTTTCTTGACTTCATATGCTGCTATTCTGGCTTAGTTATGTCTCCTTTTTCCACTTTTTATACTTGTCCTTTTGATTTAGCAGAGAATTCTTTGTGCAGCCATACTAATTCTTTCTGGGATCTCTTTATTTTCTCTTTATTTACTTCAGTGCTATTGTGCTAGTGTGGTAACCTCACTTTTCAAAGTATCCCAAGTTTCTAGGGTTGTTTTCCCCTTGAGGATTTCATCCGTGGGATCCTTCTCAAGCACTCTCTAAATTTGTTGAAGACAGGTCTCTTAAAGTCCAATACTCAAGTTTGACTTTGTGCATTGCTTGAGGTGGAATTATGTTGAATTCCAATGTTGCATGGTCACTTTCTCCTAAGGCTTTGTCTATCATTTCATCTTTGTTAATGAGAATAAAGTCCAGTATAGCTGACTCTCTAATTCCCTTTCTACAGTTTGGGAGACAAAGTGGTCTGCTAGATTCGTCAGAAACCTGTTTGATCTTCCACTAACTGCAGTGCTTGTCTTAATGTCAGGATAGTTAAACTGTCCCATTATTATGGTATGCACACAGCAACTAATTAGCAAATAGTTCACCTATTTTGTGTTTATTGTGTAATCTGTAATATACATCTATGATAATTTCCTTCCTTTTTCCTATTCATATTATCCCCTGCAAAAATCTATATCAACTAATTAATAACATGCATAGTGATAGGTCCTATCAAATAATAATGGGGGACAACATAAGTAAGGTTAGAAGAGTAAACAATGGCCTCCCACAAGGCTCTGTAATGGCAAATACGCTATTCAATTTATACATATCAGATATGCCAACAACAAGGGGACACAAATTTGGATATACTGACGATTTGGCCATAACAGTACAAGAAAAACACATGGAAGTGCCTGGCAGCCTCCTGACCAAAGATCTTAAAATCTTGGAAAAAAATTTCCCTGATTGAAGGCTCACTCCTAGCACCAGCAAAACAGAATTACATACTTCCACTTTAACAACAAAGCACATGACTGTCCTGTGTCCTAGCACATGAAGTCCTAAAAGTCTACTTAAAAAAAACTTACTCCTTTATGATCTCCTCCAAAATAACTTAGAATAACATTGGACCAGACTCTCTCTTACAAGAAACACTTAGAGAACAGAGTGGCAAAAATCAATACTAGGAAAAACATACTCCACTCCATAGTTATGTAAAACTAAATGGGAAGCTTCAGCTGCCAACCTCAGGTCATCAGCATGACTCCACAGCAGAATACTGTACCCCTGTATGGTTTAACAGTTGCCATACTAGTAAGTTAAACACCGGATTCAACCAGACCATGAGGATTATAAGCGGATGTATTAAAACCACTCCTATTGGTTTTAATACATCCGCTTATTTGCTAGCTTTTTATTTTGAGCCATTTTTTTAGCACCATCAGCTTTATGAAGGCAAGATGTACTAGTGAGAATACAGAAAAATTATGAACAACTCACTTCTGCTGCTGCATGCAGACCTTCCTCATTTATCAGCAGGAAGACTCAAATCCAGGAAGCCCCCACTAACATTTGTGCAATATCTGCCCAAAAACTTGAACACTGATTTCTAATGGAAAGCCAAATAGGTCACTGAATGTCCAATTACATGAAAACATATAAATGACACCCCCCACAAAAAAGATGCCAGACTTTGAACTACCATGTCAGAAAATATGACTTCAGTAACAGTGTTGTTAATGCCTGGAATGCACTATCAGACTCTGTGGTCTCATCCCAAAACCCCAAAAACTTTAACCTAGGACTGTCTACTGTTGATCTCACCCCATTCCTAAGAGGTCTGTAAGGGGCGTGCATACTGTAAGAGCACCAGCGTCCCTGTCCTAATGTTCTCTTTAATTGTATTCATTTTATGTATTAAATTCATGCTTATACTTATATATATTATCTAATATGTACTTGACAAAATAAATAAATAAATAAAAATAAATAAAATGTCAGCAATGAATAAATCTAAATAGGATTTGCACCTTACATAGCATCTGCCAAGACTCTCTGTTATAAATGGTGCGTAGTATCCTCCCGTCAGGTTGACTGCAAGGTCCCATGTCAAACTGTAGATCACATCATGACCAGCTGTAAACTGATCTAGTATCTGATTTTTTAAAAACATAAACAACGCTGCGTTTCAATGGTTAGATGGCATAGATATTGATACTTGAACACATATCTTTTTGACATTTATATGTTATTGGATTCTACCGAACTACTTGAAATGTTAATTTATATTGCTAGTCCATGTATGATTTGATATCCGTTAAATAAATAAATAAATAATTTCCCCTTTTATATTAACTCAAATGTATTTAAGATGTTTTTCATCATTGTTCTTTGCATTTCTGTAGAAGTGTAGATATTTCTTACATATAGGGCAACTCTATCTTCTCTTTTATTAGGTTTGTTTCTTTTGAACAGTTCAAATCCCTCTAGCTGCATATTCCATTCATGGGTTTCGTCTCATCAATGGGATGAAGTTTCAATAATGACAATATTACATCTGCTGTTGTGTATTTAGATTTCATCTAAGTCTTTTTTTGACTAACTCTGTGTTTGGTTTCTACTTCTTCTGCTTTGTGCCTGAGTTCCCCTTCCTTTTTACCTTTTGGTTGATTGCCCTAAATCTTTGTGTTTGGAATTAGCTTCTAAAAATTTGTCTCCCTCCAGTTTTAATTTAAAGCTCTACAGATAAGGCAGAATGCATTTGCCCTCAGTGTGGAAGGGATTGCCACTCTCGAATTGGCCTTTTTAGTCACACTACATGCTGTTTTAGGACCTCTTTCCAGAGCACGATACCATAGTCTTTTGAGACTGAAGGACGCCAATGACAATGACAGATAAGGCAAGCTGCTTGGTTTCC
>WNWU01013318.1:1158665-1292159 GCA_012654045.1 Ptyas mucosa | reverse complement strand
AAGTGGTATATAAGTCTAAGGGCTATTGCTATTGTAGTCCATGGTCTAAGAATCCAAAATTCAGTGGACAGCACTATCCCCTGAGTCAGTGTTTACTTCAAAAGTTCTGTGTTCCCTCATTGGATGCCTATTTTTTGTTGGGAGTATAGAAGAAAACACTACCTGGTCACCTATTTCTTTAGCTTTCATGCCTAATTGCTTGTAGTCTCTTGATATTGTTCCCAGGGTCTATGTGGTGTCATTTGTCCTCACATGGAAGAGGAGAAATGGATAATAATCTCTTGGTTTAATTACCTTAGTAAGCCTTTCAGTCACATCTTTAATAGTGCTCCTGGGAAATAGCTAACTTCCCTAGACTGACTGTTCTGTCTACAAATTGCTGGTTGAGGTTCTTTGAACAGTGAATCTCCTATCACCAACCGACACTTTTTTTTCCTTAGGAAAGACTAGCCTACTCTTTTTCTCTAATTGATACACTTGGTGATGTCCCTTCTCCAGCTGTCTATATGCTTTCTTCAAAGGATAAATTATGAAATTGATTATTTAGCTCCTATTAAATTTTAATATTTATAGAAAATATAATAAAATCATAAACAGTTTATATATTTTATATTTATAAAAATTTTATAATTTGAAAAACCAATACAAATTTTAAAAATTAGAAAATTTAAAAATCTAACCCTTTTTTATGAAATTCAAAGTGTTTTTCTTTCTTTTCTTTTTTTCAGTTGAATGAAAATTTAATTACTTTATGGAGGATTTTAACCTTCTGTGTTAATGCTGTGGTCATACATATTTTAGCTATCACATGATTTCTTCTACACTGCTGCTATACTCAGTTGTTGCTATTGCTGTGTACATCTGCCTGCCCTCTGCTGCTGCCTGGTTGCCTGGATTTGCCTACCTGCCTTCCACTGCTACCTAATTGCCTGGGTTTGCTGCTGCTTGAGTCTGCTGCTGCCTATCACCTGGGCCTGCCAGGTTGCACTCAGCCTGCTTGCCTTCACCACTGCCTGGTCACCTGGGCCTGCCATTGCCTGGGTCTGGCTGGGTGTGTTGCTGCCTGGTTGTGGCGCTGCCTGGTCACCAAGGTCTGCCAGACTGTGTTTAGCCTGGATCTGCCACTGTCTGCTTCTGCTCTTACTTTGCCTATTCAGTTGCTCTGCCTGGCCTCCGGTCACTTGGGTTCTCACATGCTTTTTGGAGAACTGCTCTGCTCTGCACCGCCCTGGGTGTTGGGTATTCTCGGAGCACTTAACTCTCAGGTTTTTCTGTGCTCTGCTGCACCTTCTGGTGCTTACCTCCAGTTGCTCATTTCCAATTGGGCTGCTCCAGATGCTCTTGCTCCAGGCGCTCACTGCAACTTTTCGGTTGCTTTGTGCTGCCCTTGCTGTACCACTGATTCAGATTCTTGCATTATCCCACTCAGTCTCTCAGATCTCAGATCCTCGCCACTCATCTCTATTCTTTGTCCATGTTTGTGGGCATTTGACTTCCCACCACTTGTCCCTCTCATTACTTGCTTTTTTTCCCATCCTTCTCAATTTTCTCATGTTTCCTTTCCCTCTCCTTCTGCTTTCTCTTATTCTCTTCCACTCCTTCTATTCCTTCTTTACATAGTTGGATATGCTTTTTTCCCTGTGATTCAGTTCTGCCTCCACTACTGTCACCGTCTTTGAAGGAACAGAACCCAATGATGATAGAACTTGATGGCTATCAAAAACTAAGCTTAGAAGGAAACAAAACATCTAGTTGTTTTCTTGACCATTCACCTTCCCTGTTATTCAATCTTTACTTGCATATAAGTCAGAAAAAGCTCTCACTTGGGCAACTACCAAAGCCCAAACTGTACGCAATAACATCCCAGGAGCTAGAGGAACTCAAGAGCATTTGTGGACAAAAATCTGGCCAGGAGCTTCATCCAACCAGCCAAGTCATGAATGGTCGCCCTGTATTATTCCGGGAGAAAAAAGGTGGTCCACTCAAATTATGCATGGACTATGTGGGGACTCAATGCAATTTGCGTGGAGAATGTGTACTTCTTTCCACTAATGAATAATATGTTGGGCCACTTGGCAAAAAAGAACATTTTCACAAAATTGGATTTAAGGGAAGCCTACTACAGAGTGTGAATTAGAATGGGAGATGAGTGGAAGACAGCATTTAGTTATTCACTGGACTGCTTCCAATTTTGGCTGCTCCCTTTTGGCCTACAAGGAGCCCTTGCAGTATTCATGCAATTAATAAATGAAGTGCTCCATGAGCATCTCTATAAAGATACTTAGATGATAATTTGATTTACACTGAAATTATGGAGGAACATGTGAAGTTAATGCAAGCAGTGCTGGAGAAACTCTGAAAAGCCCACCTATACGCCAAACTGTCCTAGTGCAAGTTCCATAAAACTAAACTGGATTATTTGGGATATTGGATCTCTCAGAATGGCATAGAAATGGACTCAGAAAAGTACGCAGACCTGGAGTGACGGGCTCCCTGCACAAGGAAGCAATTGCAAAGCTTTCTTGCATTTGCGAACTTCTATAGGCAATTCATCCCTGGTTTTACCCAGATTGCATTGCTGATTACAAACATATTAAAAACAAAAGGGGGTTCCAAGCCCAAACTCAGACAACTTCCTAAGTGCACCATGGAGTGCTAAGCTGCTTTCAAAAAGCTAAAACACTTAACTCCCCAACCTGGATAAACCTTTCAATATGATGGTGAGGGAGGTACTCCTGCAGAAGAATTCGAAGGGGGACATACAACTATTTGCCTACACCTCAAGGAATCTATCCAAGGCAGAGAGACATTAAGCAATAGGGGAGAAAGAGGCATTCACAGTTCAGTGGGTGCTCCTCACCTGGAGGCAATTCCTTGAAAGCAGCAAAATCCCTTTCGAGGTATGGACTGATCATAAAACTCTAGAAGCACTGAAAACACCCAGGAGGCTATCTCCCAAACAAGTCCTCTGCACTCAATATTTCAACCAACTTCATGCTTCGCTATCTGCCCAGAGGAAAACACTTCCTGGCAGACACCCTATCCTATGCCCCAGTACTGTGCAAAGGAAGAAGCAGCACCTCAATTATTCTTTCCAAGCAGATAGTGGCCCCAGCTCTCACCCAGCATCAGAAAGCCCCAAAAGAGAAAATGGCCGATGATTTAATCCAGGTGCTAAAAACTGATTTAGCGAATATGACTGGTTCCACAGGAACTATCCTCCTGAGATGGGTTGGCTTGGATGGAGAGCTGGTTCTTCAGCAAAGTCACAACACCGAAACTGCAGGGTATTGTGGGCTTTGTGAAGATGCTTTATCTGGTGAAGTGGCAATTCTGGTGGCCACTCATGAAAAAGGACATTGAACATTATGTGGCCAGTTGCCCAGTATGCATCTCAGTGAAAAGGCACCTGGGGAAAACCCCAAGTCTGTTGCAACGTGTAGCCAGCCCGAATGCCCCTTGGAAGATTTCTATGGACTTTATTGTGGAGTTACCTGACAGTGCTGGAAATAGTGATTTGGGTGATTATGGACATTTTCTCTAAACAAGCCCACTTTGTGGCCTGTTCCAAAATTCTGTTGGCTTAAACCCTGGTGAAGATGTTCATTCAACACATCTACCAACTGCATGGACCACCTGAGTGCATTATCTCAGACCATGACAACCAATTTACTTCTAGTTTTCGGAAGGAGTTTCTGAAAGTTTTGATAATGCTCAGGGGTTAAACTCCTCCCACTACCCTCAGAACAATGGAGGCTGTGAGAGGACTATTAGCATGTTGGTGCAGTGCCTCCATTGTTTTGTTAATTACCAGCAACGTAATTGGACCAAACTCCTGCCCTTTGCCAAAGTTGCCTACAGTAATTCAGTATACAATAGTACTGGTTTCCCCACTTTCCAGGTGGCCACTGGCCTGGACTTTGTCCCTATGCTAGAACTGCCCCAGCACAGCCCTGCATGTCATTAGCTGAGTGGATCAAGATCCTGCAGAATATTTGGACTGTGGATTGCAAAGCTCTAGATGAAATAAGGGAAATATATAAAAAACAAGCTGATAAGAAGAGGAAACCTGAGAAGGAATTTAGAATAGGAGATAAAGTTTACCTCTCTACTAGGTTCCTGTAGTCATGACAACTCTGTAGAAAACTAGGTCCAAAATACGTAGGGCCTTTTCCCATCACCAAGGTCATAAGCCCAGTGACGGTTGAATTAAAACTGACAAAAATGAGTCCATCCTGTGTTTCACTGTAGTCTATTGAAGCCCATCTCTGGTTCACCTTTGCAGCCCAACTCAAAACCATCTCCTCCCCCAATTATGACAGAAAGGGAACAACATCTTGAAATTAAATAAATCTTAAGTCTAGAATCCGTAAGGGGAGATTGCAGTACTTTATTCTGTGGAAAGATTTCCTCCCTGAGAGGCTGAGTGGGTTTAGGCTAGCCATGTTCACTCCCCCTGTTTAACCTACCAGTTTCATGTCAAATAAATCAATAAGCCTAAATGAAACCTGGTAATCTATATTGTAACTACTATGTTTTCTATTTTTTTTATAGGCATAGCTTTTTTTCTGGATGGCAGCATGTTATAGCTGTCATTCTGCTGTAGGGGGGGATTGGATTTGAACAAACTTAAGATCATCAAAAAGAACGTGGAGATGGGCGAGGTATGAATGCAGAGAAACACAAATATTTTTTATGCCCTTATTTGGCTCATTTCCTTTTGCCCTTGATTTCTAATCTTTAACTTTGATCATTATTGTTTCTACAAAGCTAGAAATATAACTTTCTTACAGTGGAAAATGTGCAGGTTTAAGATTTAAAAGAGTCAATGGACACCACTCTTCACATTCTAGGATGCTGACATTTTCCCCATTGTCTTTTGCCCACTGAATTCAATGTCTAATAAATGGGAAAAATCAGCAAGAAAATCTAAAATATTAAATAATCCGTCATTATACTTAGCATTAACTTGAATGATGTAAATGAAAATTATTGACCCATCAGATCGTTTCTAAATCCTGAACAAAGGATGTGTCTCTTCCTTGGGTGTGAACTTGGGCAACTGCCCCCAAATGTTATGTATGCTTTAATTACTTCTAAATATCAACAACTCGTACATAAAAATGGGATGCTAAAGGCACATTTGGACATCAACTCTTTAACCTGCCATTTAAATCCTACTTGTCTGAAGGCTAGGAAAAGAAACTACAGGTGTTCTGGTTGATTTTGTGTAGACTGATGAAAGTCAAACATCTGTATCATTGAACAATCCCATTAAGCTATACTATAGAGGGATTGTGGCCAAACAACACATTACACCACTTTGAGAGTGTGCAGTAGGTATCTCCTACAAAATGACTGTTACGATAAACATGGGATGGCTAATATATCAAATGGAAGATCATGTGGTTAAAGGCCTCTTGGTGAAATTGAATCTGATCAGATAACATTATCTGGGTGGAAACCATAGCACATCCCCAGCACTGAGTGGCTCATCATTGTTAAGTTTCACGTCTGTAAAGGCTCCTTATTGTGAATTTACAACCTGGAGAGGAGAAACACTGCCTATCACCTGAACAGGCGTGACTCTTACATCACCCAACTAAAAATGGAAAGCCGCCTTACAAAAAGCACCAACCAAGTTCTGTCTTCATCAACCCAAAACTAGATACAAAGATGAGGTTTTATTAGAATGTCATTTGTTAAGTACATCATCTGCATCTCATCCTTTGAGATGGAAAAGCAGTGGAAAACCGAAAATGTAAAGAAAAACTGCCAACGTGTCTAAGGGAATCAGAAGTGGAACTCATATCATATTTCCAATAACTTTATAGTTATGATAAGTGATGGATGAGGAGAGCATAGATCCGTGATGGTGAACCTATGGCACACCGTTATCCCAGGTCAGATCTCAGTGTCTTTCTTGAGCTTCTCTTTCCCCGCAAACGATGAAACAGAAGCCCACGAAAGAAAAAGATCTTACCTCTTGCTGCGCTGCCAGTGTTGGGATGCCCCACCTCCTGCCAACCAGCTGGTCTTCGGTCTCTGCTGTGCATGTGCGCACATCTGCTCATGCACATGTGCACACCTGCGCATGTGCACACATTTTCGCATGCACATCTTTCAGTTTGGGCATGCACGCAAGTGTAGTTTGGGCACTTGGTGTCTAAAAGGTTCACCATCACTGGCATAGATAGTTGCCTGCAGAACCAATGCCTCTGTTTCCAGATGGCCACCAAAACCAGCCACTTGTATTGCTTTATTGGGTAAAACTAAAAAGTACATTGAAATAATTCTTGAGTAGCTTCAGATATAATCACCCAATATTATGAGTACACTCTAGAGAGTGTATTAGATCGGATAAGTTTTAGATAAGAACTTGATCCCTCAATTTGGGAGAGACACATTAACTCTGAAAAATAGCTTTTTGACACAACCACATACAACATGAATCACAAGTACTTTAGGTGAAATGAAAGTTATTTATTAAGGGAAGGGTCAAGTCTTTATGTAGGATACAGAAACAAATGATACATTGGTATACTTGTGGTGCATTAAAAACAAATAGACATTGATTGATCTTTCTCAAGTGAGTTTCTTACTTAATACTTGCAAGTGTATTTAGACTTCCAGAATTCTCCAGTATTCAATTTCTGAAGAGGCTAATTTTTGCATGTTAAAAATTAAAAAATGGCATTTTCTAAAGACAAAGCATGATTAACCTAAATTTCAAAAGAAGGCATGGATATCATACCAAATCCAATCAGAGTAGAGCTAAACGGGACCTAAGCAGGAGACCCCATACAATTTGAGACAAGTGGCTGTCCAGTCTCTTCTTAAAAACCTCCAGTGATGGAGCACCAACAGTTTCTGAAGGCAAGCTGTTCTAATGGTTAATTGTCCTCACTGTTAGGAAGTTTCTCCTTAGTTCCAAGTTGCTTTTCTCCTCGAGTAGTTTCTATCCATTGTTTCTTGTTTTGCCTTCTGGTGCTTTGAAAAATAAGTTGACCCCTCTTCTTTGTTGCATCCCCTCAAATACTGGAATACTGCTATTATTCATAATCAGGCTATCAGGTCACCCCTTGTCCTTTACTCTACACTGGCCATACCCAATTCCTTCATTCTTTATGTTTTTGTTCCGATGCCCTTAATCATCTTATTTACTCTTCTTTGCACTTTTTCCTAAAATCTCAATATCTTTTTTGTAATGTGATGACCAAATCTGATGCAGTATTCCAGGTATGGTCTTACTAAGGATTCATAAAGTGTTACTAATATTTTACGATTTTGATCCTATGTTTTTGTTTATACAACTAAGGATTGTATTATCTTTTTTGGCTGCTGCTGCACACTGCTGACTCATGTTTAAGTGATTGTCCACTAGGACTCTAAGGTCCCTCTCAATTACTGTTTTTGAGCTAGATTTCACCTAATCTGTATTTGTACCTTTGGTTTTTCCTGCCTAGGTGTAAAACCTTGCTTTTCTTCACATTAAATTTCATGTTGTTGGATGGGGTCCATTGTTCAATTCTGTCAAGATCTTTTTGGATTCTGGGGTATTGGCTATTCCTGCTAGCTTAGTGTCATCTGTAAATTTGGAGTTCCCCTTCTATTCCCTCATCCAAGTTATTTCTGAAGATATTGAAGAGTACTGGGCCTAAAACGGAACCTTGTGGTAACCCCCACTTACTTCCTCCATGTAGATGTAATACCATTAAGGACTACTTATTGAATATGGTTTGTTAGCCAGTCAGAAATTCATCTGGTGGTGATGCTGTCTATCCCATATTTTTCTAGTTACCAAGAAGTAGATTGTGGTCTACTTTGTTGAATGCCTTACTGAAGTCTAAGTATACTATGTCCAGAGCACTTTGCTGGTCTACTAATTTACTTTGTCAAAGAATGAAATAAGATTGATTGGACATGATTTGTTTTTAACAAACCCGTGCTGGCTAATTATAACTTTGGTTCTAGATGTTTACTGATCTGTTTTTTTATTATTTTTTCCAGTATCTTCCAAGGTATTGATGCTAGGCTGATTGGTCTTCAGTTTCCTGGATCCCCCCATTTTTTTTTGAAGACAGGAACTTCATCAGCTCTTTTCCAATCATCTAGCAGTTCTGTGGTGCTCCAGGATTTTTTAAAGATATAATATAATGGTTCTGAGATAACATCTGCCAGCACTTCAGAATTCTGGGATGTAATCCATTAGGATTCAATTTTCAATATCAGTCATGTGTTCTCTTTATCATTTTTTTTTTGCTTATTTCCATTTTTATTTCTAGTCTGTCTTGAGATTTATGTTTTTGGTAGGTTGGGCCATAGTTTCTTTTTGCATGAAGATTGATGCAAAGAATGAGTTAAGCAGCTCTGCTTTCTCTCTACTGCCTGTTACTTCTTTGTTGTCTTCTCTTTAGTTGACTGTTTCCTTTACTTTTTTCTTGTTATTTATATGTTGAAAGAAACTTTTAAATTATCTTTGACTTTTTGTTGCAAGTCTTTGTTCATTCTGAGCCTTTGCTTTCCTGACTTCATCTTTGCAGATTCGGGCTATCTGCTGATATTCTGTCTGTTACATGTCCCTCTTTCCATTTTTTGTTCTTATCCTTTTTGTCTTTCAGTTTATCAGAGAGATCTTTGTGCAACCATGCTGGTTTTCAGTGGTATTGTATTGGACTGGGTTTTTATGATCATATTTTTCAGTGTTTCTCATGTTTCTTGTTTTCTGCTTTAGAATTTTTGTCCATGGATTTTTTCTTAGGGTCTTTGAATTCGTTAAAATCTCCCTATGAGTTTGTTAAAGATAAAAAAAATGCCATATTTATTTATTAAGAAGCTAATAATGAAACCTAGAATTCCAGGTAGAATGCCACTATGGGGCCAGAAGCAGTAGATCTAAATCAATGCTAAAACCCTAAGTCAGGCCTTGATAGGTATTTTTGCCCGGATAGGTTAACCTCTTGAGATCATTACAGACTTGCCATACATTTCATCTCTATGCTCATAGAAATCCTTTGGGCTGTGCATGATGTAGAACATCTCATTTCTGTACCTTATTGTCAGTCAAATGGAGGCAGTAATTAAGGTGATGAACAAAAGACTGGGGAGAACTAGGTACCAGTCTACCTGCTAACTGTCCAGTTGGTGAATCCAGAAAAAGAAACTCCCAAGACATTATTTTGCCAAGAATATAAACCTTATTAAATAAATCCACATTGGCACAGAAGAAGTGAAATCAGCTCTGGCTTCCCGCGCAAAAGCACACCTAGTTCATTCTCTTTTTCCCCACGGGGCACCCACAGTCCATTACATCCACTAATCACTTCTGTTCATTTTGTTATAAGAACCACCGGCAATGCTGTGACATCTGCTCTGGGTGTCCTTGGGGCCTGGGAGAGCAATGTCTTATGGGAACCGAGGATGCTTGGATGCCATTCCCCCCATCCTTGCATTCCAATCCACCACCCTATTCTTTCACAAGCTGCAAGCAAAGTGGAAAATAGATGAAATTTTGAGTGAGTCTTGACACCATCTTCAGTTATGAAAACTCAGTGGATGACTTTGTGTTAATCTCTCAGCTCAATCTATCTCAGAGGTTTGTTGATTGGGGAAAAATTGAAGGATGAAGTGCTACATATAACACCTTTAGTTTCTGGAGAAACGCGGAATATAAATTCCAATAGTAGTGATGATTCCTTGCCACTTTTGATCTGTATTACCCAGCAATTCTAGACAAATAACATTTGAAATCCATAACACTATAATTCTTGGAAATGTTTAAATTGTCTCTTTTATTGCTGTACATGCTGTACATCTACAGGGCTTAGATTCTGGTAATGTGAAAAATAACATGGACATCATCCAAATAGTTTATCTGTCAAAAGTTATTCATTCTAGAATAAGGGTTGCTTTTTATTTACAATGTCCCTTTTAGCCATTCTTTTTAGTATAACAAACCAAATATATACAATTTGTAATGTTTTTCATTCAAGGTGCTTTCTTCAGTTGTTTGCTGGTGAGAAACCTGTAATCGCTATTTTAAAAAATCCATATACAGGTAGCACTCGACTTACAGCAATTCATTTAGTGACTGCTCAAAGTTACAATGGCACTGTTTGATTTGCTATCTTCAGTTTACCGCTTTGCTGGCAACCTGTCATAAATTGTAGGGGGGAGGGAGAAGGAAGTAGGCAATTAACATGTTGTAGAGGGTAGAGATGAGCAAAGGGGAAGGAGGAGTGACAGGCTTGATGGAAGCTAAAGGTGTGAGAACTGGCCTATTCCAGTCTTCAAGGTTGTGGAGCCTGAGAAAGGAATGTGAACTGCATCACGTGGTACCAAGCACCTGAGCATGCCATTTGACAAAGACAGATCGGTCAAGTGGGGAGGGCCAGTGAGAAGGGGAAATACTGTAATGTTTTGTGCGAGAATTTCATTTCTAGCCTTGCTTTTGCTGAAACCACTAACTCTTAGTAAAAGAACCTATCACTTCAACCAAATGGAATTGGGGATCTTTCCTAGGGACCTAGTAGGAACAGATCTGACAGGCACTAAAAAAAGTAACATGACAATTAGTCACAGTTACAACCTTTGTAGTTTCCTGATAATCATGTGATCAAAATTCAGATGTTTGGCAACTGGTTCAGACTTATGACTATTGTTGTGTCTCAAGGTAATATGATTCACTTAACAACTGGGTAACTAACTTATCATTTGCAGTGATTCACCTAACAACTGTGGCAAGAAAGGTCATAAAATGGTGCAAAACTCAACAAATGTCTCACTTAAAAAAGAGAAATTTTGGGCTCAATTGTGATCAAAAGTTGAGGACTACCTGTAGTTGTTGCATTTGTCTACATTTTTTTTTAATTTAAGGTGAACAATTTTTTTCTCACAAGAAATGAATTATCTACCAAGTACTTCATGCATGTTTTGCCAAAGAGAAGATTTGTATCCTGAAACAGAGGGAATGTTTAACAAACTCTTTATCTTTCTTGTGTGAAAAACAAACAACACTTTCCTTTCAAACCCTGTGATCTTGAGTTGAAACAAGAATCTTAAATAGAATAAAATTCTGAACACCAAGTCATTCTGAACTTTAAAATATATATACTATCCTAGATACATTAGAATGCATCCATCAGTCAATGCAAAAATTCTGTCTTAGGCTGAATACTCTTCAACATCTTCATAAATTATTTAGATAAATGGGTGGAAGGGAATTCATCAAATTTGCAGACAATATCAAGCAGGGAGGGACAAGACCCCAGGGACAGATCTTGACAGACTTGAATGCTGGGTCTTATTTAACAAAATGCAACTCAGTGGGGAGAAAAATAGGATCTTACACTTAGACAGGAAAAAATAAATGCACAGGTATAGAATAGATGGTACCTGGCTCAACAGCAGTAACTGTGAGAAGGATCTAGGGTGCCCTAGAGAACAAAATAACTACAAGTATGAACCAGCAGAGTGCTGCAGTTGCCAAAAAACCCCCAATGCAATCCAATACTGCATCAAAGAGGGATTGTCTCAAGATCACATGAAGTGGTAGTAGCGTTATACTGCACTGGTAAGGCACACTTAGGATACAGCATCCAGTTCTGGTCATCATGATATAAAAAGATATTGAGACTCTAGAGACAGTGCAAACAGCAAGAAAGATGATAAAGGGTCTGAAGGATAAACTGTATAATGAACAGTTATGGGAACTAGGTATGTCTAGCCTAACAAAAAGAAGGACTAGGGATAACATGATATCAGACTTTAAATATTTGAAGAGATGTCACAGAAAAGAGGGAATTGACATACTCTCCAAAGGATCTAGGGGTAGGACAAGAAATGTTAGATGGAAGGTTGTTAAAGATCTAATCTAGAATTAAGGGGAAATTTTCTGACAATGAGAACAATTAATGAAATACCTTGCCTTCAGAAGTTGTGGGTGTTCCATCACTGAAGGTTTTCAAAAATAAACAGGATATTTTACTAGAAAACTACTAAACCGAATTAACCTTCTGCTCTTAAATGTCCTTCAGTTTGCAGGATTAGGGTATTCTCATACTCAACGAGAAAATAAAACAGAATTCATACGGAGGTAAAGAATGCCACTTAAAGAGGCAATTCAAAGAGAAAAGGTTGGGAACAGAATTGACTTCCTAATTAACAAGTACAATGCAGAAATAAGAGGCTGTTTAGGAATTGACATTGTTAATACTGCCTGAAACGTCTTAATGTAAGATAATAAAAGCTATTCTCAGTGTATTCTATTGCATTAAGATTGATGGTGGGGTTGTTTCCCCCTAGAAATTAATATCCAGTCATTATTGGATCCACCCAAATTCTGAGTGAAATCAATTAAGACATAATGGAAGCAGATTGATGGACTATTTTATCAGTACAGGTGGTCTTCACTTAATGATCACTCATTTGGCAACCATTCAAATTGATAACAGCGCTGAACAAGTGGTAATTACTATTGATATTATTTACAGCCATTATAGTATCTCTGCAATCATATGATTGTGATTTGTGACCTTTCCTGTCAGGTTCCAACAAGCAATGTCAGTGGGGAACTGGCATCAAGTGCAGTCACGAGGTCCTCATTTTATGACCCATGTAGTCTTCACTTAATGATATTGACTGTTGTCACTATTATTAGTTGGTGTAGTCAAATGGTTTTTCAATCAAGCTGATTAGCAACAGTTTCCAGTCCCAATTAGAATTCTTAAACAAGGACTACTTAGTTTGTTCAGCATTTGAAACCAATTTAAAGTAATATATATAACAGTACTACATTAATATGATAATTGGGAAGGGAGGTTTTAATTTGCCATGTAAATCAAGACTAATACTCTTCCATGAAATTTCAAAGAATAAAATTTGTTTCAGTAAGTTTTCTGTTTTGTGGTCTAAGATAGAGGAAGTAAATAGTTGCTTGCCATACAAAAGATAGGTTCCTGGTGCAGAAACTCCATGCAGTTAGTAAATTAGACATGGCTGAAATGCAGTCTTTACATGGCCATGTATCATCCAGAGTAGAGTAGATCTAAGTGCATGTAGAATGGTATTATTTAGGCTAGTACCACATCCTAAGCACAGTAACTACTGAAGGTAAAACTCCACTCAAAATTGCAACATGCTTAGTTATAAAACATTTCATACACAGAATGACTGCAGGCATGTATTTATATCCAGCTATATCTCCAAGCCAGAGAGCAAAAGCAGAAAATCTTTTTATTGCACCAAAAGATAAAGGAAAAAGAAGAAATATTCAGCTTTAGTAATAAATCTCTTTGTTACTCAGAATGAAAAAAATCTCAGGAAGAAGAATAACACTATTTTCTTTTTTTTAAAATGATAAATGATACAAGCAGATGAAACTTAATCTAAAGGGGAGAAAAATACAAATTAGTTATCTTGATATCTGGCATATTTAAGATCATTATTTCTGTGAAGACATAGGATAAATGTTTCATTTATTTTCTGTTTTATATGTTAAAAAGATACATGCAATAGTGTGCATATCTGAATAAGAATTCTACTGTTTGGCAATAAAATATACATGATACAATGCAGAATCTGGTAGCTATAGCACCTTTTGCAATGAGAAACAGAATCTTTAAGCAATGTGTTTCTAAACTTATTGTGTTGTATGGAGGAAAGTAATCTATTTTTCTTGTACAGATGGTCCTTGACCTACAACCATTTGTTTAGTGACTATTCTTAGTTACAGCTGCACAGAAAAAAGTGACTTACGTCCATTTTTCAAACTTACAACTTTTGCAGCATCTCCATTATCACTTGGCAACTGGCATGTATTTAAGACAGTTGCATTTTCCTGGGGTCATGTGATGACCATTTGTAACCTTCCCAGTTGGCTTCCAGCAAGAAAAGTTAATGAGGGGGCAGATTCACTTAATGACTGCAAGATTCACTTAGTAAGCACAGTGATTGCAAAAAAGTAAAAAATGGGGAACAACTCACTTAATAACTGCCTTGCCTAGCAACAGAAATTTTGGCTCAGTTGTGGTTGTAAGTCAAGACTACCTGTATGCAAGTTCTATTCCTCAATCACACACAATATTTACTGTCATACAATAGTGAAAACCATAGAAAGATATTGTTCATAAGACACTTGTATCCAGCCATCCTGATCAGTATCATAGCGTCTGAAGACATCTGTCCATTTCTGGAAGAAAAAGGTTAATGTCAAATTGTCTGCAGATAAAATACCTGTGTTCCATTATGTAAAATGCATACAACAACCATGAGACAGATATGATGCACATACTGAAATCTAAATTGGGGAGGGAAATATTTTTTCTACATTGTTTTTGACAATGAAAGTACGAGTCAGGATCCAGATAAAGAGCTGGCTGGACAAAACCACAAAGTCAGTGGTTCATAATATAAAGCTGTGTTTGAATTCAAACTTTTATATCCTTGTTTTCATGTTGCATACTTGAAACAATCTGTCTTCATCTGGCCTCTCTATATCCCCCAGTTTATGATTACCTGCAGCATAACACAGCACTGAATGAAGTCATCAAATGCCACTTGCCCTCTTCTTTGCCTATCAAATTTTTGAATCAAGAGATCGTAGAACTGGTCAGTCAGCCGGTATCCTTAATAGAATTGGAAATATTAATGAGCAAAATTTAAAATAATTACATTCTATAATTGCAGCCACCTACATAAATGATATTCACATAAGCAAATAAATCCCAGGAGGTTTCACATATGAGAGAAGAATGGAACCAAACTGGTTTAATCAGATCATTTAGAGCTAGTGGACACCTTTTTACTTTATGAAAAAATCTGTCTAGTCTATAAAGCATACTGTGATTTGTCACAGATAAGAGCCATGCTGGCCCAGTGGTTAGAATGCAGTACTGCAGACTAAGTCACTGCTCACTCCAGGAATTCAATTCTGAGAGTCTCATGGTTGACTCAGCCTTCCATCCTTCCGAGGTCAATAAAACGATTGTTGGGGACAATATGCTCTGTAAACCGCTCAGAGAGGTTGTAAAGCTCTATGAAATAATATATAAGTCTAAGTGCTATTGCTAAATGCTATTACTATTGTAACAAAAGTTATGGCTGAAAACATAAATAATATTGTTTACTGGATTGAGTTAAATCTTGGTATACTATCTGTTTTTAAATAGTGCTGTGTTGTTCGAATAGCCAATCAGTTTTTTAAATAATTATTCAAAAGAATATGCAATAATGAAAATAATGCTTTATTTAAATAGGAAGAAATAATAACCCAGAGCATCAAATAATACAGTGGGGCAAAAAAGTATTTAGTCAGCCACCAATTGTGCAAGTTCTCCCACTTTTTTTAAAAAAAAATTGATTTATATGCCGCCCTTCTCCGGAGACTCAGGGCGGCTTACAATGCGTTAAGCAATAGCCTTCATACTTTTGTATATTTATACAAAGTCAGCTTATTGCCCCCACAATCTGGGTCCTCATTTTACCTACCTTAGAAAGGATGGAAGGCTGAGTCAACCTTGAGCCTGGTAGGATTTGAACTTGCAGTAATTGCAGGCAGCTGGCAACTTAAGTGCTACTTTTAAAAGCACTTAGTCCACTTCGCCACCTGGCACTTAAAAGATGAGAGGCCTGTAATTGTCATCATCGTAGGTAGACCTCAACTATGAGACACAAAATGAGAAAACAAATCCAGACAATCACACTGTCTGATTTGGAAACAATTTATTTGCAAATTATGGTGGAAAATAAATATTTGGTCAATAACAAAAGTTCATCTCAATACTTTGTTATATATCCTTTGTTGGCAATGACAGAAGTCGAACGTTTTCTGTAAGTCTTCACAAGGTTGGCATATACTGTTGCTGGTATGTTGTCCCATTCCTCCATGCAGATCTCCTCTAGAGCAGTGATGTTTTGGGGCTGTCGCTGGGCAACACGGACTTTCAACTCCCTCCAAAGGTTTTCTATGGGGTTAAGATCTGGAGACTGGCTAGGCCACTCCAGGACCTTGAAATGCTTCTTACGAAGCCACTCCTTCGTTGCCCGGGCGGTGTGTTTGGGATCATTGTCATGCTGAAAGACCCAGCCACATTTCATCTTCAATGCCCTTGCTGATGGAAGGAGGTTTGCACTCAAAATCTCACGATACATGGCCCCATTCATTCTTTCCTGTACACAGATCAGTCGTCCTGGTCCCTTTGCAGAGAAACAGTCCCAAAGCATGATGTTGCCACCCCCATGCTTCACAGTAGGTATGGTGTTCTTTGGATGCAACTCAGCATTCTCTCTCCTCCAAACATGATGAGCTGTGTTTCTACCAAACAGTTCTACTTTGGTTTCATCAATGACATTCTCCCAATCCTCTTTTGGATCATCCAAATGCTCTCTAGCAAACTTCAGACGGGCCCGGACATGTACTGGCCTAAACAGGGGGAAACGTCTGGCACTGCAGGATCTGAGTCCCTGGTGGCGTAGTGTGTTACTGATGGTAGCCTTTGTTACATTGGTCCCAGCTCTCTGCAGGTCATTCACTAGGTCCCCCCGTGTGGTTCTGGGATTTTTGTTCAGCGTTCTTGTGATCATTTTGACCCCACAGAGTGAGATCTTGCGTGGAGCCCCAGATCGAGGGAGATTATCAGTGGTCTTGTATGTCTTCCATTTTCTAATTATTGCTCCCACAGTTGATTTCCTCACACCAAGCTGCTTGCCTATTGCAGATTCAGTCTTCCCAGCCTGGTGCAGGTCTACAATTTTGTTTCTGGTGTCCTTCGACAGCTCTTTGGTCTTCACCATAGTGGAGTTTGGAGTGTGACTGTTTAAGGTTGTGAACAGGTGTCTTTTATACTGATAACAATTTCAAACAGGTGCCATTAATACAGGTAACGAGTGGAGGACAGAGGAGCCTCTTAAAGAAGAAGTTACAGGTCTGTGAGAGCCAGAAATCTTGCTTGTTTGTAGGTGACCAAATACTTATTTTCCACCATAATTTGCAAATAATTCTTTCCAAATCAGACAATGTGATTGTCTGGATTTGTTTTCTCATTTTGTCTCTCATAGTTGAGGTCTACCTATGATGACAATTACAGGCCTCTCTCATCTTTTTAAGTGGGAGAACTTGCATAATTGGTGGCTGACTAAATACTTTTTTGCCCCACTGTATGTACTCAGGAAGCCATTCTACTGTATCATGAAATGCATTTAAACAGAATAATGTTTGCACCTAAGGGAAATGCATTCAGCAACCTCATAAACATGCTGTGGGGAGTTTACAGATTTCTGTAAGTTTATGTAATATATTGCTAAATCTCTATGGAAATTCTCAATCATCCAGGTCATGGTTGTCCCAAAGGTGCTTTTTCAAGAGGCAACTGGACTTTCTAGTTTTTTTTCAGGCCAGGCTGAAGAAGCTTCTTGGATGAGAAGCAAAAAGTCTTCAAAGAAAACCCAGAAAGTCCAGTTTCCTCTTGAAAAAGCACATTTGGGACCTTTGTGTAGTATACTTTACTGAAAATTATACTCAAATTTATTCCTTTTATCCCTCAGAGGAATGTAAGCTCTTCACAATGAATGACTGGAAAATGTTTACAGTCAAGACAGTTTCATTCTTATGAGAAGCAAACATCAAGCCCACACACCTCACCAGAAAATCTGGTTCTGAAGTGTGAGAGGCTATAGTTCAGAAAAGATTCCATGTATCCAATCATACTATTCTATTGGATTAAAAGCAATGCTCTTTTAAATCTAAATATTTGGGCATAAAATGTACCTTTAAAAATGGATATGCTTTTTTCCTCTTCCCTACTTTTTATTATGTGTTATGCTTTTGAAATTATAAAGACACCTTTACCAGCTTTCAGGTTTCTCTTTTTCTCTCTCCTCTCTCTCTGTGTATCTTCAAATATTTTGTAAAATTAGTGGTCAAGCATCCATATCCTTAACATTTTGTACCAAGTATCATTAACATTTATAGTAATACTTTTAAAATGAATTTTGGATCCAATTCTAAATCCAAAATGAATGGTACAGCAGGCTTTAAATAACAATCTTCAAAAGATGATTCATTGTAAAACATCTCCCTCAAATCTTCAATAAACTGACTTGTAGTCCGTTAATTTAATATGTAATATCTTATAAATTACAGCATAGAGAAAACTAAAGAAATGTATCATCTTCTCAGTCATTTGGCACTTTGATGACGTTCAAGTTATCAAGCTCTACTTGTCATTTGCCTATTGATTCTCCTTGGGGATATATTATGTGATTCTCTTTCCAGTTCTCAAAAAAGATGCACTCTTTTTCCTAAAACTCTCTCTTAACTATTGTACTGGCCAAAATTGTGGAAACCTTTTGGGAAAAGGACATTTTAAAGATTTGATGGCTAATAACCTCACTTTTTTTTGGAGTAGTAACATAAAATTATATATCAATGGAAAGATAATGTAATGTAGTGTAATGCATATTCTACTAGAAACACTTAAAATTGCTCATGCTGTTGCATTTTGTCCCAACTGAAGTTTCTGGATACCCTTCAAGGGTAGCATCATAAGAACCCCATATTGCAACTATGATTCCACAATCACAATTTTTTGTGAAATACGTTCTAAATAACTTGTGACTAATGTACTATTAAATATATTGATTAAAAGTGTTAATTAATTTAAATGCCTAATGGCAACCTATTCCAAGCTGGGTATCCTCCAGGTGTATGGCATTCAACTGCTAGAATTCTTCGGTCCGATTGACAGTTACTGAAAATTCTATAGTTGAAGTTGAAGTCTATACATCTGGAAAGGCTACATAAAGCTATTTGCCAAAATTATATATTGTAATAATTACAATGAATTACCAAAACCTGTTAGGGCTTGCTTTAATTCATGTTTGTCAATCATTCCAGAGTTGTCTCTATCATATCTGCGAAAAACATTCTGCCAGTCAGAGATATATTTCCAGACTCCTGTGAATTCATTGAAGTTTACACCACCTTTGTTTTCTCTGTCAAACATAGCTGAAAAAATAATCAATCTTAATTAATCTAAATATTAGATTAATCTAAATATTAATGTCTTTGTAATTTATCATTTCTTAATTTATTAAGTTTAACTTAAATTTAAATTAGGAGAAAAGTAAAAGTAAATAAATAAAGTATTTCAAAGAAAAAGCCAATTGTGCTGAAATTATTTCCCATTTTTATGTCAAAACGAAACTCCAAAAGCAGCTCCTATGCAGGTCAAAATATAGATTCCCTAGAACTCGAGAAAAAACGTTTGGTTTCAACAATTTTAAAGAGCAATTCAAACTAATGGAGGTCTTTCATTGTAAGGACCTCCATTAGTTACACCATAGTTTAAGAACAGATGAGTATAGGAGAAATACACAGTAAAATTTTTATATATTACATCTTTTCCTGAAATGGTAAGCATTGGTTATATCTTTTATGAAATACTGTAATTTAGCAGAATCTGCAGGGTATGTGTGTCAAAATTTGCAAGGATACAAGTCCTGTCCCATTTTACATGCGACATTGACAAGACAGGTTGAAAAAAAATAACACTTGCATTGTCATCCTACATATACCATCATATTGATTTTGACAGATATACCCTACAGATGCCATTGGCAATACTACTAATTGGATAGTGATATAAGTGGCAATATCTTACTTCAGCCAATCTATAATCCAGCCTATCTGATAATTATGCAGAACCTTAATATGGAAGGATGGAAAAGTTTAATTAATTTTAATGGAGGGGGAAATCAAAGTTTCTATATATGCTCCCTTTAAAAGATATTCAAGGAGACAAATGATGAAAGCAACAGTATGCAAAACAAGCTCCATTATCTTTTTTTGTCTTTATTTAAAAAAGCAGAACAAATAAAATGTATATTAAACAATAACAAAAGAAAAGAGAAAAGCAGTTGTTGTACACACACATAAAAGGGGCAGAACTTCTATTGTGACTGTATAATGCTGCTTTCATTTTGATGAAAGGACTGGATCCTGTAGAGGCTCCTTTGTATCAATTAATACTCAATATTTCAAACATTCAGAATCATGTATCGGAAAAAGATGAATAAACCAAAGTTTCAAAAATGGCTTTCTGAGAAGCAGAAAAACGTGATTGTACAAGTGACTACCTGAAGGATCCCAATACCAATTAATAAAGTTGCTATGACCTTGGTTACAACAGTAAACTTACAGATAGTCCTCAATGTACAACCACAATGGAACCTGAAAATTTGGTTGCCAGCCAATGCAATTGTAAGTTGAGGCATCATGTGACCAAACTCAATGTTACACATTTTTATGATGACTGAAAAAAAAATCACTGTGGTCATAATGTAAATAACATGATCATTAACTGAACCACATTGTCATTAAGAAAATCCATTCTCTTGAATGGGTGTGAGGTTTTTTCCCCCTAGAAACTGGCATACAAGTTGGTTGTCAAGTGGCCAAAATGCCAATTATAACTTTGAGGACAGGGCTAAATCGTTTTTTTTCCAAGTCTGTCATAACTTTGATCAATCATTAAACATCTGGTTGTAAGTTTAAGATTACCTGTATTTATTTAAATTAATAAAGCTGAAAAGGCTAGTAGTTTGGTTCCCACGTCAGTCAAGTGCAACCTTAAGTATAAAACAAACAAATTTCAAATATTACTTACATAAAATAGATCTTACAGTTACTGGATTAAATGGAGTCCATGTTCCTAAAAAAAAGAGAAAACATTACATGGTACACATACGAACAACAACATCTCAAAATGATAAATGAGTAGCAATTTAAACAATTAAAGCTTATTAAAATAGTAGTACTAATAAATCCTACCTCTCAATTATGTTCATAAGTTAGGCAATCATTTATTTTTACATGAATTATCTTCATTTACTAAGCTGTTTTACCCACTGTTCAATATTTTATTATAGTTGTCACCAATAAAGTAAATATGAAATTAAATATATAAATATGGAATATTTTTTCCTCATGTAATAATGATATCTATTTATATATTAAATATATTTTCCTTCTATATATTGACTGTGTATAAGTTGAGTGGATACACACACACACATATATACATATACATACACACATATACAAAATATCTTTATAAAATCCTTTCTCCATTAAAAGCCATTTTAATAAGCTGTTTTCCAAAGTTTCTTTGCTCATTTTAGTCGTTCTTTCTTTTCTCTATAGAAAACAACAAATAAGCAAACAACTCCCTTTATTGTCTATTCTCAAACAGAAAAAAAAGCAATAGGTGAATACACTGTATATAGGCTTTGTCAAGATTACAAATACCAAAGAACATTAAAGATAATAGATTTCATGACACCTAACGTATGTTTTCCCTAATTTAACACACTGAAAGCCGTCTTCTACTTCCTTATAATTTGTTGCTCAGTCACTAAACCATGTGTGAGCCTTATGACCCCACTGACCACAGCATGTCAGGCGGTCTCATCCTCCATTGTCTCCAGGATGCCCCTGAACCATGCCCACTGTGTTGATGACACTATCTAACCATCCTCTGCCATCCTCTTCTCCTTTTGTCTTCAATACCTCCTTATAGGCTTCCATGTACATTCCATAGCCTATAAACAAAGAAATCATTTTCTATGTCTTTTCTCCATATGCTTGTGAGGAGCCTATTCTTTTTTTTTAATTCATGTTTTATTTACAGTTTTCCTTTCACACCATAGATTTTGTGGACAGTGTATTGATTGGGTCAATGTTCTTTTTAAACAATGTTAATAATAATAATACAAATAGGTATACATAATCCTAATCCTCCAATATCACCAATACCATTCTCTCTTTATAATTCTTTATAGCTTTTTTTCATAAATACATTTAAACCAAAATAACATTTCCTTGCACCATTTATTTGTTATCCCCTACTGTCACTAATATTTAAAAATTACTCATTATTTCACTATAATTTTGATATCCCAAATGTCTAGGACTACTAATAAGACCAAATATTAACAAAATTTAATCAATCCTGGGATTATATCTTAAAATCCCCACAATTTCTAATCCTTAAAAGTTTGAATTCACAATATATTTTAACACTGTTAATATCATAAATTTCCATCTTTTAACCTTAGCTTATTTTTAATTATAATAAATTATATTATCTATTAGTATATATACTACAATTTTCCCTATTTGTATTTTCTACTTTTTCATTTTATTAATATATTTTATCACTATCCCACATCTCTTAATCTTTTTGGAGTCCTGTCATTTATTGACTTTTTAATCACCCTTTTATTCCTCTCTCTTGGAATCTTATAACTCTTTTTGATATTTTTATACCCACTGAGTATTCCTTTCGGATTGCCCTTTATCTCTTTCTGCTGTATCATTTGAGCACACATCCATAAATCTTTCCTTTTTTTTGAAGAGATTTTTCTTTTCTCTAAACCTTTTCCTTTTTTTGAGATTTCCCTTTTTTTCTCTGTTCTATTATAAACTTTTAAAGAATTATTTATTTGATTCCTACTTATCAATCCTCCCCCTTCATTATCTTTGTCTTCTTGCATCTCATTTTGATTTTTCTCTTCCACTGCCTGTTCTAATTTCTCATCTATTTTCTGAATATCATATTCATCTTTTCCCCCCAGTTGCTGAGAAGCTTCTATACTCATTTCTTTATCTTTAGACAATCCCTGTTCTTTATAGTTTCATACATGCTTTTGAGCATCAAAATTATTTCTTCATATCCCTCTATTATCTCCTGATGGTCCATTTTGTAACAATTTAATAAAAATTACACAAAATCCCTCTAGGGTTCCAATGTCTTAGTGTTTAAAAACTCCAACAAAGCCAATTATTAATAAGATTTAGTCAATCCCATAGTTATTCCTCCAAATCCCCTAAATTTATAATCTTTAAAGTTCTTTAATATTTTACAACCTTTTGATTTTCCAATTATTTATCTTCCCAATTATACAGATTTTAAAGCCTTATTTAACTTTTCTCCTTTTCTCTTTTCTTCTAACACTTTTCTTCTTTTGGCTCATAGAATGTTCTATCAAATAGCATTAATAATCCAAGTCCAAGTTAATCTTTCAAATCCACAATTCAATAACCAGTTTCAATAGAATTTAATTATTTGCAGTTTAAATTTGCAATTTAGTTAATCTTAAAAATCTTCAAGAAAAAAAAGAAGCTGAGTATTTCAAATTAACCGAATCGTCTTCTAAAATAGAATCAAGGTCAGGCCGCCTTCCAAGTCCCGATTACTTTTTTCTGTTATGTGTATTAGACATAATACACCTTCACTGAAAATTCTCCCACTGTAATGCTCCTCTTCATCGAGTAGATGGCGCTCCTACTCCCAATTCCAACATTAAACAGTATGTCAAAAACAGCTGATTCCCTTATAAATCCAGGGGGCTTAAGGATACAAATAAAAAGACAGTTTCTTCCCAAAATCACCTTTCAAATTGTTTAAGCTTTTTTCCCCAGTTTTCTATATTTTAAAACTTCCCTTGGGCATTTCTTTTGCTTCTTAATTTTCAATCTTTAATCTTCTCCGTGTGTCTAATCGCTGCTTCCTTAACGCTTGGAGTATTTTTTGAAATTCTGGTACTTAAGTCTTTAAAGAGTTGGAAGTTATCTCACCCAGCTTCAATGTTCTGGACCCAGGGATGGGTTCCACTTATCTTTATTACTGGTTTGCAACAGGAAGCTTCTGTGCACGCACAGATCTTCCATGATGATGTCCGGCGGGGGTGGGGGGGTGGAGCCTCCTGCTGCTTTCACTACCAGTTTGCAAGAACCGGGCTGAACTGGGAGCAACCCACCACTGTCTGGACCACTCCAGCACAAATCTTGCTTTCTCCCTGCTGCCCATTACTTCCTTGCCATCTTGCCATCTTCTCCCATTAGTGCTTCGATTGTTGCCTTGACTTTTTATTTTTATATGTTGAAAGAAACATAGTCAACTGATTAGCAAAAACTTCATTTATTTCTTCGGCTTGGTTGCGTGGCAATGTCATCCTTTTTTCCTTTTATTTTAACCCATGCATTCAAGGAGGCTTTTATCCTTGGTTTTATGCATTTCTGTAGAGATGTAGTGATTTTTTACATATAATGTAACTACACCTGCTCTTTTGCTAAGTCTGTTTCTTTTGAACAGTTTTTATCTTTCCAGCAGTACACTCCCATCATGAGTTTCATCTCATCACGTTTCGGTAATGGCAACTATATCGTATCTGCCCTCATATACTAGTACTTGAAGTTTACCCTGTTTATTCCCCAAGCTTTGAGCACTAGTGTTTATGCATCTGAGTCCATTATGGCTGATCTGGGTTCTTTATATCTGAGTTTTTCTTCCTTTCTACCATTCCCTACCTTCTTGTTTTATTTATTATCTGGAATTTATGCTTGGAGATAGGTCCTAAAGATCCTAAAGATTGGTAATCCTTTACCCTTAGTTTTAATTTAAAGTTCTTTGGATAAGCTAAACCAGTTGTTTTCCAAATACATTCTTCCCGGTTCCTGTGAGGTGCAGCTGATTTCTTACCAAAAGGCCTTCATATCATTATTGCACTGTGGTCCATATTGCAGACTCTGGTCTAGGAATCCAAAGTTCTTTGGATGGCACCATCCCTTAATCTAGTGGTTTATTTCTATAATCCTTTGTTCCCCTGCTGGATGTCGACCTTTTGTTGGAATGAAATGAATGAAATGAAAACACTACCTGTGCTCCTAACTCCTTAACTTTCGTGCCAAGTTACTTACAAGTCTTTTGATATTGTTTTCAGGTTCATTATTGTATTATTTGTCCCCACATGAATGAGAAGAAAGGGATACTTGGGCTTGGTTATTTTTGTAAAACTTTCAGTCTCATCTTTGTTTTTTGCCCAGGGAGAAAAAATGCCTCCCTAGATTGATTCTCCAGTCTACAGGCTGCTGATTTTATTCCCCTGAGAAGTGGGTCTCCTATCACCAACACTTACTTTTTTTTCCTTGGGAAGGTCTGAGCTACTTTCCTTCCTGTTACAGGAACACTTGAACATGTTCCTTCTCCAGCGTCTGCATGCTTTCTTCAAGGAGAAGTATATGAAATAGACTGCTCAGCTCCAGTGGGCTGGGCTGGACTGGACTGGCAGCACTAGGCACCAAGGCAATTGTCTTGGCTGTTGTTTCCTTCTATGAGTGACATTTTTGTCATCAATCTGTCTTTACTTATTCAGCTCCTTCTTCATGAGCCTGTTGCCAGGTAAAGGTCCCAAATAAGTTGAATAATGTGAGTAGCACTGCATAGCCCTGTGGGAGGCCATTGCTTAATCTTCTTACCTTACTTATCCCCTATTCTTATCTGAAAAGATTTATCGATCGCTCAGCATGTTATTAATTAATTTAAAAAGGTTTTTACAGGGGGCACTATGACAGAGTTTGTATAATAATCCATTCCATCCATCCATTCCAGACTGTGTTGCATGCCCCATTTATGGGGTCTATGAACAAGCAGAAGTGATTTTTAGAAATTGTTGGAATCCAGCTTCAATATGGTCTGTTAAATGTAACACATGATGTACAGTGTTTCATTAACATTGGAATCTGGTATGCTTCATGGTCATATGTTCATCTATTATAGTACCTATTCTGTTTATAATTAATCTCTACAGGAGTTTGTAGGCGGAAGTAAAAGGGTGATTGGGGGCAGTAGCTTTCTACTATGTTGCGGTTTACCAGGTTTTAGAAGTGATATTACTTTAGGATTTTTTTAAAAAAAATTCTGTTAAGAGGCAGCCATTGGAAACTATATCTGAAAAGAATTTGCCAATCCAATTCCATGTGTACCTCTAGAATTTTTTCAGGAATTCTAGATGAATGCCATTGAAACTAAGTGCTTTACCACATTTCTGACTACTGATAGTGTTGATTTCTTCTATGGAGAAGGGACAAGAATACAGGGAGTCCTAAACCTATGCTAATAATTGAGTCCAAAATTCTTGTTGCTCAGCGAGACAGTTTTAAGTGAATTTTGTTCCATTTTACAATCTTTCTTGCCACAGTTATTAAGTGAATCCCCATGTTAAGTTAGTAACATATTTTGAAAGAGGTCAGATATCTTCTAGCTGCCTACTGCCAACAGACACAAAAGGGGTATTTTTAAGATAGTCAAGAATGCCAGTAAGGATTGTGAGGTTGATGCCATTGTACATTTTGGCACAAATCATCTGTCCCAAAAAGATGTACTCTCTGTGTAGAATGATTTCTAGAGCTTGGGGCAGGAACCTAGGAGGATAGACTGTAGGCTTACCTTTTTAGAGGTTTCACCTGTATATAAAGAACAAAAAGAAAAGGCCAGCATATAGCAGAGTTCAAAGTGTGGCTAAAGAAGTGGTGTAAAGGGAAAGGCTTTGGTTATATTTTGAAGCTAATCCAGTGAAAAACTGTACAAAAGAGATGGCTTGCATCCATCTAAGAAGGGGATTGAGTTACTTGGCATTAAATTCAGATTTTCTGGAGAAACATTTAAACTAAACAATGGGGATAGTGTTAATTGATACAGAACATTTTTGTCCCCAGCAATCTAAAACTAATAGGGTTATCAGTGCATGTAACATGTTTGTACGGGTAAGAATATCAACCTTGCTGTTAAGCAAAATCAAGCTTTTAATAAGTGCCATACTATGTGCACTAATCAAACAGGTGATAAGGAAGTAGAGGAACTCAAGTATAACACAGGTTATGTAGAAAGTATACACAGGGTCAGTTAAAAAGGACTCAAATGTATATACACTAATGCCTAGAGTATGAGGAATAAACAGGGTGAATTAGAAATTCATGTAAATGAGGGAAGATATGATATTGTTGCCGTTATGGAAACTTGGTGGGATGAAACCCATAAATGGAATATACAGCTAGAGCAGTGGTTCTCAACCTGTGGGTCGTGACCCCTTTGGGGGTCGAATGATCCTTTCACAGGGGTCGCCTAAGATCATCGGAAAATATATGTTTTCAATGGTTTTAGGAATAATTTTATGGTTGGGGTTCACCACAACATGAGGAACTGTATTAAAGTGTCACGGCATTAGGAAGGTTGAGAACCACTGAGCTAGAGGGATTTTAATTATTTAAACAGACCAAATAAAAAAGGAGGCTGAGTTGCACTGTATATAAGAAATAAGCACACCTCTACAGAAATAGAGCACAACAATGATTAAAACTGTCCTGAATGCATTTGGGTCAATATAAAAGAGGGGGGAGGGATTACATTGTCATAGGTGTATACTGTAGCCATCCAACCAAACAGAGGAAATAGATGAACTTTTCGGGGATCAGCCATATTGGACTTAATTCTCACTAACAGAGATGAAATGATAGAAGGTATTGCAGCTACAGGAACCTTGGGGGTGGGGTAGGGGAGTGATCATGCAGTATTGGATTTCAACATTATGTAACCACAAGCAATAGAACAAAATCAAACTAGAGTCTTGGACCTTAAGAGAGCTAATTTCAAAAAACTTAAGAGAGACTTTGGGAAATTTTTGAAAAGTGAGATTATAAAAGTCTAGCACAATACCAATGAAGAAGAAAAATAACAGCTCTGTAAGGAAGCCAGCATGGCTGCATAAAGAACTCTCTGATAAATTGAAAGACAAAAATGACAAATATAAAAAAATGGAAAGAGGGGCACATAACTAGGGCAGAATATCAGCAAATAGCCAGAGCCTGCAAAGATGAAGTGAGGAAAGCTAAGGCTCAAAACAAACTAAGGCTTGTGGCAAAAGTCAAAAAATAACAAAAAAGCTTCTTTCAACATGTAAAAAAAAAAAGTCAAGGAAACGATTGGTCCATTAGTGGTAGAAAGTGGCAAGAAGGTGACAAGCAACAAACAGAAAGCAGAACTACTTAACTTTTGCATCTTTCTTTACAAAAGGAAAAAAGCAGTCCAATCTATGAAAAACAATACCATGAAAAACAAATTAGGAATACAAGTTAAAATAGGCAAGAAAATAGTGACACCTGTCCACCCTAGATGAGGTCAAGTCACCAGGACCAGACTTGGAGGACCACACTCCAAGGTTTGGAAGAAACTGACAGACGTGAGAACCACTGAACTATATCTTTGAAAGATCCTGGAACACTGGGGAACTACCAGAGGACTTGAAAAGAGCTGATGTAGTTCCCATCTTCAAAAAAGGGGGGAAAAACAGATCCAGGAAACTACAGACCTATCAGCCTGACCTCAATACCTGGGAAGATTCTGGAAAAGATGCAATGAATCAGCAAACACCTAGAGGGAAAAGGAAAAAAAGTCATACTTGACAAGCCAACATGGGTTGTCAAAAACAGAGCATACCAGACAAATCTTATTGCATTATTTGACAAAGTGACAAAATTAGTGGACCAGAGGAATGCTGTGGATATAATTTGCTCAGATTTCAATGAGGCATTTGACAAAGTAGACCACAATCTACTACTTGATAAGATAGAAAAATGTGGGTTAGGCAGCATCAGCTGTTGATGATCAAGATGTTGAGACTCTAGAAATCCAATCGAATTGAATAACATAGCATTTTTATTGGCCAAGTGTGATTGGACACACAAGGAATTTGTCTTGGTGCATATGCTCTCAGTGTACATAAAAGAAAAGATACGTTCATCAAGAATCATAAGGTACAACACTTAATGACAGTCATAGGTTACAAATAAGCAATCAGAGAACAATATAAATCGTCAGGATACCAGCAACAAGGTTACAGTCATACAGTCATTAGTTGGGAGGAGATGGGTGATGGGAACAATGAGAAGATGGGAAGATTAATAGTAGTGCAGATTTAGTAAATAGTTTGATAGTGTTGAGGGAATTATTTATTTAGCAGAGTGATGGCGTTTGGGAAAAAACTGTTCTTGTGTCTAATTGTTCTGGTGTGCAGTGCTCTATAGCGTTGTTTTGAGAGTAGGAGTTGAAACAGTTTATGTCCAGGATGTGAGGAGTCTGTAAATATTTTCACAGCCCTCTTTTTGACTCATGCAGTATACAGGTCTTCAATGGAAGGCAGGTTGGTAGTAATTGTTTTTTTTTTTTTTTTTGCAGTTCTAATTATCCTCTGAAGTCTGTGTCTGTCCTGTTGGGTTGCAGAACCAAACCAGACAGTTATAGAGGTGCAGATGACAGACTCAATAATTCCTCTGTAGAACTGTATCAGCAGCTCCTTGGACAGTTTGAGCTTTCTGAGTTGGCACAGAAAGAACATTCTGTTTTGTGCTTTTTTGATGACATTTTTGTTGTTAGCTGTCCATTTTAGATCTTGCGATATGGTAGAACCTAGAAATTTGAATGTCTCTACTGTTGGTATTGTGTTGTCTAGTATTGTGAGAGATGGAAGTATGGAAGGGTTTCTCCTAAAGTCTACCACCATTTCTACGGTTTTGAGTGTGTTCAGTTCCAGATTATTCCGGTTGCACCAGATAGATAAGATAAGAGCAACAAAGATGATTAGGGGACTGAAGGCTAAAACATATAAAGACCAATTGTTGGAATTGGTTTTGTCTAGTTTAATGAAAAGGACTAGGGGTGGCATGATAGCAGTGTTCCAATATCTCAGGGATTGCCAGAAAGAAGAAGAAGTCAAGCTATTCTCCAAAGCACTTAAGTGCAGGACAAGAAACTAATGGACACTAATCAAGGAGAGAAACAACCTAGAACTAAGAAGAAATTTCCTGACAGTTAGAATTTGCCTCCAGAAGTTGTGAATGCTCCAACACTGGAAGTTTTTAGAAGAGATTGGACAACCATTTGTCTGAAATGGTATTGGGTTTCCTGCCTGAGCAGGGGGTTGGACTAGAAGACCTCCAAAGTCTCTTCCAACTCTGTTGTTCTATTCTATATAGTTGTTAAGTGAACCAGACTTCCCCATTGACTTTGCTTGTCACACGTTTGCAAAACGTTATCACATGATCCCAGAGCACTGCAACTGTCATAAATGTGAGTCAGTTGCCAAGTGTCTGAATTTTGAACATGTGACCAATCGAAATATTGCAATGATTGTATAAGTGTGAAAAATGGTCTTACTTTTTTCCAGTGCTGTTGTAACTTTGAATGGTCACTAATGAACTGTTCTAAGTTAAGGACTACCTGTAATTGGAATGTGTTTAGTCCAACTGCCAAAAAGTTGAGAACACTTTCTTGATAACAATGGAGTATTCTTTCTCCTTGGTGCTTTGGAGAGAGATACAACTTGAAAGACTATTTTTCAGGGGTTGCCTTGGATTGAGTTTCTTTGTGGGAAGCTGGCAGAAAGCTTCAAAAACTGCATCGCTCCTTCCCTTCCTCAAACTTCTGCCAGCTTCTTCATTTATTTTGTTTGTGGGAAGCTTGCAGGGAGAAAGGCAATGGAAGTTGCTGGTAAAAGAACGACGGGGTGCAGGTCAGAAATGGTATGTAGAGGTCCAGCAGTAGCTAGTACACTGAATCAATCACAACTTTTCCAAATTTCATTTCCTCAAGAGTCAAGGATCTTGAATTTTAGATACATTCTGCAAGTTAGCTATTTGAGGTACCTTGGTTAAAAATGATTCCTCTATGATGTAAAGGTCAAAAAAATAAGAGTTTTAGTAGTAATTTTTTTAAAAAAATTTGATTTATATGCCGCCCTTCTCCGGAGACTCAGGGCGGCTTACAATGCGCTAAGCAATAGCCTTCATACTTTTGTATATTTATACAAAGTCAGCTTATTGCCCCCACAATCTGGGTCCTCATTTTACCTACCTTAGAAAGGATGGAAGGCTGAGTCAACCTTGAGCCTGGTGAGATTCGAACCTGCAATAATTGCAGGCAGCTGGTGTTAATAACAGGGTGCTTTAGACCACTGTACTACCAAGGCTCTTAATAGTTAGTTAGTTATTCTAATAGTCAGAATAAGGAAGAAGTTGGAACAGTATCAATTTCTTGCTATTCATAAAAAAGAGACAGGTAAATACCATTTCCTTTTTGTATAACATATTTAAAGTTTTGAAGAAATGACAAAGTAAATTGATTTCAGTATCAATTCCTTTTTATTCCAATACTATTTTCTATAAATATAATTATGTTAAGAGATGGAACAGAAAGAATTGATGAAGCCTTTGAAATCTTGTTTTAGACCTCACTCTTCTATCAGGAAAACACTAGAAAGGTATTTATTTTCTTGGATGCAGATACATTAGATTTTATGTTTTGTCGTGACATCCTTTACCACTTCTACTACAATTTTGATCTTCCCGCTATTTATTTTTCCTTTGCCTTGCAATATACATGAATCTCCCTCCTGCTAATTGCTGTATGTCTTTTAGCAGTTTGACCATATTGCCTGATTTGGCTTCAAGAATCAAGTTATTCAGGCAATGGTAATGGAGATGATTTTTTTTTCAAGAGTACAACATCAGGTCAGTAAGTCATGTCTGTGAAATTTCTTATATACATTGTTTTAGAGGTGGAAAATAAATCATATGGTTTACATTACGAGAACATTATTAATTGTCTCAATCCTCTTTGTGGGATGAGATAAGTGACTTAAAAAGGGAAATTAAATTTAAGTCTTGGGAAGGAGGAAGAACTCTGTATTACATTTTTATTAGTATTAATTATATCAATTTTATCCTTGCAGCATAGCCCTCAGACCCCCATTCAAAGGCAAAAAGTTTCAGCCAGAAAAAGGTTGTGCAGTCTGAATTTAGATTACATGCATATAGTTTTCCCAAAGATCAGACTTGAGTGGAATGCTGATGGCCAAACTCCAAAAATGTGTAGATGGGTCCTAAGAAATAATCATTTCATTTCATTTATTTTTAAATAAATAATTCAATATTAAAATAATTCAAACTAAATATAATTAATACAATTATATTCTTGTGATATCTTGAATAATTTCTCTTTTCTGTTACATTCTAAATTATACTTTGGTAAAACTTTGTAGTAGACGATTTGAGGGACTGTATATAGCCACAGGGCTTCAAACTGTGCATCTGTAAATCAATATTATTTCTTAGTTCACAATTTCAAACCAATTCCACAAAATGAGAAAGAGGGAAAGAAACAGATGTGTTTTTCATAGGCTTTCCCTGAGATTTAATGTTTATTCTTTGTGACAGAAAAATCCACAATTTGGCTTCATTTTGCAGGAAGGACCAGTAGAACAAGGTCTGCTCTATAGAAACCTGGATAGAATATACATAATTTCCATGCCACAATTTGTGTTAAAGGATCCCTGTTTTAGGAGGTTTTAGGAGGACTTGAAAACGTCTAGTATCCTTCATTCTGTTCTTTAGCTACACTATTTGCATAAATAACAAAAAGTAGCACAGAAAACTGTTAGATGCTTGGCAATTCACAAGGATCTACAGTAAATTCTAGCTTTTCTAGCTGTTACTTATTTTCTAAACCAGGTGTCGGCAACCCACGGCTCCGAAGCCACATGTGGCTCTTTCATCCCTCTGCTGTAGTTCCCTGTTGCCTTATTGCGGCAGATGGACGGAAGAGTTGTTGCCCTGTCGCCTTAGTGCGGAAGTGAAGAGCCCCTGTACTTATCTTTGTGTGGCAACAGGATTTTTTTAATTTTTTTAAAAAAATTTTAATTTGATTTATATGCCGCCCTTCTCCGGAGACTCAGGGCGGCTTACAATGCGCTAAGCAATAGCCTTCATACTTTTGTATATTTATACAAAGTCAGCTTATTGCCCCCACGAACTGGGTCCTTAATTTACCTACCTTAGAAAGGATGGAAGGCTGAGTCAACCTTGAGCCTTGGTGAGATTCGAACCTGCAATAATTGCAGGCAGCTGATGTTAATAACAGGGCTTTAGACCACTGTACTATCCAAGGCTCTATGATTTGACTTTCATTGTGGTACATTTGCTGTTGCCGCCAGCAAAGAGAGCTGGGAGAGAACGGCAGGGGCGGATCTTGCGCAGTGGGGGCTATCCTCCAAGTTTGGCCTTCCTCCTCCCTTGTTGGCGGGGCCAAGAGAAAAGGGGCAGTGTGGGGAAGTACTCCCCTCCCCCGGCCGAGCGCTGAGCACAAAAGTCCAGTGGGAGGGGGGGCAGCTGGCCCGGCAGAAGCACCCTCATTGGCGAATCAGATGGTGGAGAGGCCTGGCCCGGCTCTCACAGTGGAACACTGTTCAGCACCCTCCAGACATGAGCTGCCGCCTTTGAAATGTGCCTTTGAGGATCCTGGGTAGCGATGGCTGGGGCCATGGAGGAATCAGGGCACGGAGAGTTGCGGGCCAAGCACCAGAGGCCAGAAGGCATGCTCCGATGTCACCCCCAACACACGTTTCCAGTGTGCTCTCCTCTGTCCTGAAGTGGGATTGACAAGAGGGAAGGGAGCAGGGAACAGGGGAAGGGTAGGAGGGCTTCTAAAAGGAGAAGCCCAGCTGGATTTTCTATTAGCATGGGGCAGGGGGAAGACCCAATAAAAATCCAATTTCCCCCAATAAATAGGGAAAATAAAGACGTGATGGTCCAGAGTCCAAAAAGCAGGGTAGGGTCTGTTTATCAGAGGATCAGAGATGAAATCAGTTGAAATCTGGGCGGGAAGCTATTCAGAGAGGGATCTGCCTGGGTATCTTCTCCCCCCCTTAGATTCCCCCCTCCCACTTTCTTCCCTAGCCTTGTTTTAAGGGGAGGGGGAAGCAAGGTGGGACAATAGTAGCTAAAAGGCTGTGAGAGAGGAGCAGATAGAAAACCCCCTCCATGGTATCAACCGGCTCTTTGCCTCCCCACCAGCTTCGGAGCATTTCCTTGGGGAAGCGAAGGGCCTTGGTTGGTGGCAATGGGCATAAAACACAGAAGCTCCAGACCTCACCAAGTTCTCAGACTGGTAGCCCCCCGACTCTCTGCCTTTCTCTCTCCATTCCCCCAAGTCCAGAGGGGACTCCACTCTGGATTTCCAGGTTCATGTTTCTGAATCCTTTTTTTCAGGATGGGGGGAGGAGAGACACTCTGCAAAATATGTGTTTAAGTCTCATGCTGGTGCAAAGTCCTGATTAGTAAAGATGGGGATGGGGAAAAGATGCCATTCCTTTCCCAAGGACCCAGGGAAAATGGAATAAAAATAGGTGTGTGTGTATAAATAACATCCCAGGATAGCTTCAGCCACAAACAACAGCTGATGTTATTTTTGCTGAGAGCTTCTAAGCTACACAGCATTCTTTAATAAATACTAATAATAACAAACCATAATATACAGGATTAAAGAAAGGAAGGTGAAATCAGAGGAGGGGGGAAGGGAGGGAAGGGAGAGAAGAAGGTGAAATCAGGACCTGATCTCTGCCCTGAGACAGTGGTCCATCCCACGTTCTGGACAACGCCACTATTGTTACCAGGTTCGAGTGGAGCAGGTTCGCATTGTGGCTGTGTGTCATAATGGCCGCTAGGAGGAGGAGGGAACCCGTCTCCCCCATTGTGAAGTGTGCTAAATTTCACTGTGCTGTGCAAGGTGCTGCGAGAGCCATGGGCAGGCCATGGAGGCGTCAACAACAGCGGCCGCTTCTCTACCCAGCAGAGGGATGAATGGAGTGAGTCATAGCAGAGGGTTAAAAGAGCCATATGCGGCTCTGGAGCGATTGGTCGCTGACCCCTGCCTTTGTTCATACAACAAACAGAACTCCGAAGTAGTTCACCAGTGCACTTCCATGTACAAACCCAGTATATAAACATTTCAGAACATTTTACTGCATGTAAACAACTTGATGAACATGTATGTGATTGTTCTACAAACAATTAACTCTTCATTATATGCCCAAAAAGCAGACCAGAAGCCAACATGGGTAGGTAATAAGAAGCCAACTTGGGTTTGTCAGAAACAGATCATGCCAAACCAATCTTATTTCATTATTTGATAAAGTGATTAAATTAATGGGTCAATGAAATGCTGTTAGATATCGTATACTTAGATTTCAGTAAGGCATTTGACAAAGTTGACCATAACCTACTTCTTGGTAAGCTAGAAAAATGTAGGACAGACAATATCACTACCTGATGGGATTTGTAAGTGGCCGACAAACCATAGTCAGCATGTAGCCCTCCACAGAACTACATCCACATGAAGGGAAGTAGGTAGTGAGGTATCCCAAGGTTCTGTTTTAGACCCAATACTCTTCAATAAATGATCTAGATGAGGAAGTAGAAGGGAAACTTGCAAATTTGCAGGTGATGCTAACCTAGCAGGAATAGCCAACACCAAAAGATACAGAAGGATCTTGATAGACTTGAACATTGGGCACTATCTAACAAAATGAAATTCAATGTCAGTAAAAGTAAGGTTCTACGCTTAAGCAAGAAAAACCAACTGTACAAGTAACAGAGTAGGCCAAACCTGGGTCAATACCAGTAATTGTGAGAGGGATGACCTCAGTGCCTTCCGCCATGCCCTAAAAACACATTTTTTCCAACAAGCCGGGCTGGCTTAAGAAGAAATTTTAAATATTTTGAATATTTTAATTGGTCTGTGAGTTTTAAATTTTGTAGCCAAATTATATATATTTTAATTGTCTTAATATTTATATTTCATGTTTTTTTATTTCTGGCTGTACACCACCCTGAGTCCTCAGGGAGAAGGGCGGTATAGAAATTGGAAATAAATAAATAAATAAATCCAAGTGGACAATCACTTAAACATGACCCAACCATTTGCAGCAGCAGCCAAAAAAGCCAACGCAATCCTAGGCTGCATTTATAGAGGGATAGAATCAAGATCACGTGAAGTATTAGTATTGCTTTATGACCATATTTGGAATATTGCATCCAGTTTTGATCACATCAATACAAAAAAGATGTTGAGACTCTGGAAAAAGTACAGAGAAGAGCAACAAAGATTCAGGAGCCAGAGACTAAAACATATAAAGAACACTTGCAGGAATTGGGTATGTCACAGAACTAAATATTTTTTTTAAAAATTTCACTACTCTGGTCAATTTATAAATATTCTCCCTTTTATCAAAAGATATATTACTATTGTGGAAATAAAAATTATTTTTCAGATCCATAAATTCTAATAGATTAGATTCCTAATGAAACAAATCAGCATTTACTTCTGAACATCAGGAAAAACTGGGTCTGTGATTTGTAGTTTGGTTTCTGCTTAGCAATTCCTCTTTCCCTTTTAGCACAACTTCAATGTGTAAATATTACACATTGTAAGAAATAAATTAAGAAAACATGTATATTCAACATTCCAAATATTTTTTTAACACAGAGATCTTCCCTTTCTATTCTTTAGGCTCAATTGTGCGTATCTGAATCCTGTGACTTCACATCTGTTGTGATTCTAAACCATGTGTGGGTGTTTTTCTTTGTTTGTTGTGAGTGTAATGGATATATAGCAATGGGATCCAGAGGTGGTTCCAGCTGATTCAAAAAGCAGTAGCAGTGAGGATTTTTGTTATCTCCTAGACCAGTGTTGGCTAACCTTTTTGACACCGAGTGCTGAAACAGGAGCGCGCAAACATTTTCGGCACAGAGTGCTGCAGTGCGCGCGTGCAAGTGCCAGAAACCAGAAAGATAATCTTCTGGTTTCTGGTGCACACATGCAGCGCAAAGACCAGCTGTCCAGCAGGCATGTGCTGGCCTCGCTTGGCCTTTCAGGGTACTCCCACCCCCATGCCCGCCCCCCCTTGGTCCCCGTCAGGGTGGCAGAACGTTACAATGCATTGTAAGCCGCCCTGAGTCTCCGGAGAAGGGCGGCATATAAATCAAATTAAAAACAAAAACAAAAACCAACAACCCAGTTCTACAGTCCCAGACAAGGAGAGGAAGCCAAAGCTCCTTCCTGCCTTGGAGGTAAGGGGCATCGGCGTTCCTGGATCTTGGGTTGGGAGCCCAGCAGGTGGGAGAGCTTCAACCCAACTCTGGCTGGGATGAAGTGCCCCCCCAGCCCGCCACTGAGAACAAGCCAGTGCAGTCCCTTCCCAATCGCTTCCCGGCTGGTGCACCCTTTAGCCTTTGGCAGCATCTCCATGTTGCGCTCTCTTCTGGCCCTCCTGGGACAGCACAGCTCCTCCTCCGTTTCCTCCATCCCAGCTGGAAATGGCAGCATGAGAACCGCTGCCCCCCTCGCAGCGGCAGGAGCAGCAACCAGGGTGGCTGGCCACCCAGCTATACCATGCCCCACTGCCCCAGGCAGACATGTGGCAGTGCCACAGGCTGGGGCCACGCAAGAAGCCCGTTCGATCGGGGAGGAAGGGAAGCCCCGGTCCGCCTGTCCTGGCTGGCAGCTCTGCTCCCCTTGTTCTTGCTGCCCTTGTGGATTCCGGCGCACGCATGCGTACTGGCCACACACCAGAAATTGAAAGAGCAGCTGCCCAGTGGTCATGCACGTGCTGGGAAGATGATCTTCCGGTTTCTGGTGCTCCCGCGCACATGAAGACCAGCTGGTCAACACACCAGAACCCAGAAAAGCAATGGGCAATGGCTCCATGTGCCTGGATAAATGGTTCTGTGTGCCACCTCCAGCACGTGTGCCATAATTTCGCCATCACCGTCCTAGACCTAGGCTGTAGAAGCAGATAGGTCAGATGCAATTACTTTGAAGATATTTTGTATTGAACTGAGTAGCCAAACTACTTACTGGTAACCTGTCTAATCAGTACCTGTTCAAGTTACACTCAGGATACATATACTACAATATGTATCCTGAGGTAACAGGAGCAAAACTATATGAAGAAAAAATATCTTAATGGAAAGCACAGTCTTCATTTTCCTTACAGCCAACTGTCCCCACCTTCAACTTTCCAGGAATGGTTTCCTCACAATCATGCAAATGATGATAACATGATGTAGTATTCTCTTCCTCCTCCCACTCCCACTAGATGGGGAATTCTCTTTCTTTTGGTTTTACATACTTCAATTAAATCAAATGTAGGAAATCCCCTAAATCTGATTTTTAAAAAATATACCCTTATTTTTCAAGTATTTATCCAATTTCAAAAGTAAAATCATTTCTTTTGAATGTTTATTATTTCTATTATTCAATTCTTCCTCATATACCTGTAGTTTTTTGTAATAATAGTTTAATCATTGCTTTATATCCTCTAAATTATAGATGTTCTACATCTATAACTCTAAGATATATATGCATCAATAGAAAACAACATAATTATAAGTGTAGTTTCCAATGAACGCTTATCGAAGATGGAATCCATCTTTTCCTAATTTTTTCATAGAATGCTCAACTGTGCAACTGGTTCATTCTCAACTCCCAAGGAACAATAATGTAAAACTATGCAAAGGGAAACAATGCAATTTCAAGTTCATGTATTTTATTATCCTCTCTATTTTATGCCCAACAGATGTCTTAGCAAAATCCTTATCATGTATTTCATTAAAAAAAGTATTAGTGTTTATATCCAATGATAAACATAGCTAACCATAGTTTAACTAAACATAGTTTGACAATGGAAGCATTTACTCAGAAAGATGGTGAACTCTCTTTATTGTATGTGTTCAAGAATAGACTACAGAGCTCTCTGATTGATGATCCAATTTGCATTCAGCATTGAAAAGGGGTTGGACAAGACAGGCTAAATGACCTTTTCTTTGACTCTAACATAGTTCTATACAAATAATTCCAACAATAAATATATGCCAAACATACAATCACAAACACTAAATAAAAAGAAAATATAAACAAACTGTTGTAAACAATTCAATGGAGATCAGCAAAATGGACTCCAATATTTTTAATAATCAACTGAACTCTGTCTTCCTGCTACTTAAGCCCATATTCCTTGACCTGCCCCTTGTAATGATAAAGGACCGGTCATGGAATAATGTAGTTTCCTTTCATGTTACTGCAGAATGCTACCCATTCTGCCCATGCACAGTTCTGTCTTCTCAAAACTAAATATTCCTGATGACTTCCATCTTCCTTTATAATTTCTAGTCATCAATCAATCACTTTTAATTTTTCTGCACTGGTTTGTTCCAGATTACCCTAATTATTCACATATGTTTAGTATATTGAATACAACGCTGAAAGTAAGGTTGGCCAACAAAAAGAAATTAAAACTGTTGCTTTTTTTGTAGTCATGTTACACACTGAATATTAATTAGTCTACAGTATTCTAAATAGAGATGAATAATGCTATTTCCATTAATCACATGAGACACTACGTATGAGCATGACACGTCATTTCATCAGCATTTATTGAAGGTATGAATCTCCAAAATTGGTAATAGGTTGGACAGAACATTGCAGTACATCCCATATATAAAACGACATGGAAAGAGAGTTTCCATTTCTGCCACAAAATTAAAAAGAATTGCAATTTTTAGATATAATAGAATAAACAAGTATATCCTTTTCCTAAACCTCAGTGTAGACCAGGGGTGTCAAACTCAAGGCCCAGGGGCTGGGGCTGGGGCTGGGGCTGGCCCACAGGGTGCTTAGATCTGGCCGCGGGGTCACCCTGGAAACAATAAAGGACCAGCCCATGGTGCCTCTGCCAGCAAAAATGGATCTCCATTTTTGTTGGCAGAAGGTTGTAGGAGACTGTCACAGCCGAAAACGGAGCTCAGGAGCCCGTTTTCTCTGACAGAGGGCTCAGGCTACCACAGGCACCCTCGATGTCGAGCTGGCCACACTCACCACGGCCTCCTGAGTTCAAACACAATCTTGATGCAGCCCTCAATGAAATCGAGTTTAACACCCCTGGTGTACACAAATATATTGCAATTATATTTCAAGTTTGTTGACTGTATGGAAACAGAAACCTGGACAATAAAAAAAATCCTCTTAAAACACTGGGAACTAAACAAAAAAAAGGATTAATAAACTTAAAATGTGATCTGGCAGAAGAATCTCATTGACTGAGTCCATGACTTTTTCAACAGTACTTTCTGATGTCAGTCATAATAAATACTGTTATTACTTTCAAGATGCTATACTAATTCTTAAAATTCTTATATTGTAAAACATGATTTGAGCAAACACAAAGTAAATCTGTTTCTTCCACTTGTTTCAGTTCATTATCACAAACTTTCTGTAATCTTTTCTTTAAAGATGTTACAAAATCTTTTTTTACATGATTCACCACACACTAAAAACTACATTATTTCAAAATTGTCTTCATGCTGTATTATTGGAATACAACAAAGAAAATGTTTCTGCATTATTTGTTATATATAATTAGAAAATAATATTCAGGTATTTTTTTATAATAAATCTCTTCTTTAATCAAATTATCAAAGAATGTCATAGTAAAATCCTTCAGCAGTTAAAACAAATTTTAAGAACCCTCCTGTAAAACTTTATTATATTTAGTGGCACCAGCTTTGAAACAACCTTTCACAAATTCGTATATTTCTTTATACTCAATTGCTTCACTGTTCTTTAAAATTAATCAATCATTAGGATTCTCACCTTTTTTGTGATTAACTATTAACTGTTTTGTTTCAACTAAATATTCTGAATTGTCTTAGTTGTCACACATATCTCCATTTGAAGGCTACCACAGGCAAAAATGTCTTTTAATTTAAAAAGGTAAACTCTCGCAGAAACTGAATGATTTCTGGTGACTTCTAGGACATGCTTATAAAATTTTCTTAGCTGCAACAAGGAAATTGCCATTGTCTTCCTATGGAATGTTCTTTTGATGTTTTTATTTAATCTTTGGAATTTCTGGTGACTCCTCTTTAGGAAATAACCAGACCTGCCCTCTTCAGCTATTTGAGAGCAGCAGGTTGTGCTCTTTCCTCTCAAAAATCTCTAGACAATTCGCAATAGAAGTAATAAAAGATTGAATTTTGTCTCCATATTTTCTTAGAAAAATAATTTAATTTGAGATCATTCTAATCATTTATAACTTTATAAAAAAATTTATAACTGTAAGTAGAAAACCAAAAGGGTGTAATATTAATTTATAAATGAGCTACACTGAATTTTAGTTTTAGAATCCCAGTGTCATTACATAAAGGGTATTTTTCTAGGAATTGATTAATCAGGTTCCAGTTGCTATCACTGAATTTAATTAATTTATATTCCCGGCTTTTGATTATTCATATTGCAATAAGAAAATATTCCTGCTATATAACATCACAGGGGAGAGGGAGAGATAGTGTGCTCTCCAGAAACATTAAAGCACCGAGTAATAAACTACGTTTGAATTTAGCAAGGTACACGAATTCAACAAACTGGGTTAACCAAACGCAGCGTGGTTAAATGAAACATTAAAACACGGAGTTGTGTAAACGCAACCGGGGTTCTTTTCACCAGAGCAGCACTTTTAGGGAGTAAAGAGGACATCCTACCATTTGAAAGCGCTTGTTGGAGCTCGGTGTCGGAGATGATACCGCTACGGTCTTTATCAACCCTAAAATCAAGCACAAGAAAATATTCCAATTACTACGCGGGCCAAGAACAGGAGCAAAGAAAACTCAAATCAAGAATTCCCGGCGCAAAAGGAGGGAGGCGAGAGCGCCATCCCCGATCCGGCTTTATCGCTCCTCTTCCTAAGAGAAAAAGAGACACTTCACACGACTCACCTTTGGAAGACTCCCCACAAGAAGCTCGGGTCAGGCATGCCTGTAGACGCCATGCCGCATCAGACTAGCTGCGGAAAAAAGAAAACCAACCCCACCCCTACTCGTTAAGGAAGAGGCCTTCTCAGAACCAGTTCCGGGTTTCACTCTGAGCTTCGGTGAGAAAAGAGGAACCAGCCACCTCCGCTTCTCTGACACAAATTATGACGCATCCAATTCGGCAGGCGGAATTCTGAGAAGGGGCTGGACTAAAAGGTTTTGAAGCCGATTTCTACTGCGTTTTTTGTGCTTGAAGGTGTTGTTTAAATCCATCCAAGCGTGATTGGAAAAAAAAACATGGGCTTGGTATGTTTGTGTGAGACAATTCCCCTTACATATGGTTGCTACCTAACTAAATCTAACTATGCACACAATGGAGTATTTGTCAAACGGTACGATTACTTCATCATTTCGGGCAATGACTCAAACTTGACAGCTTTAAGATGTGTGGACTTCAAACTCCCAGATTTCCCCAGCCAACCAGTTTAATTTTGCCAAGCTTGAGACACAGTGCTTGAGACACAGGGTTATGGAAGTCCTCGGAGGTATTAGAGCTGGATTATAGATACCAGGACCACCAATAGAAGGCGACAAGTGGTGTTACCTGGATTGCAGCCCAAATTTGGGGGCCCAAGCAAAGACTCATTGCTGCCTTTGATGAATTAAATCATATGGTTTGATTTGGCTTAATAAACTATGCAAATAGTTTTGATGAATCAAATTCATTTTCACTGGCTGTGTTAGCATGACATTCAAGATTAAAATATAGTTGGCAAATTCACTATTTGCATGAATGTAGCCAATGATACATGCAAATCTAACCATTGATTCGAGGAATGAAGGAATCCTACAAAGCACATATGAAGGCACAACACAGTAAGCTGGTATATGACTTTTTTTGTATGATCTCGCATAGGTGTATGCAACCTTTTCACTTGCCTGAGCCACACTGAGTGAAGAGGAATTGTTTTGGGTTGCATGTAAAATATGTAGTTAATGTATACAAATAACAAATTTTATTTTTTAATATTATTTATTAGTTTTGTGGAGCCACAGAACTAGCTGCCCAGGCCCACATGTGGCCTTGGATTGGACATGGCTGATTTAGACAGTACAATTTATTCACTTAACTATTCAACAAACCATGCCTCAGCATGTTATGTACATTTAGCATCACTATTAACATCTTGATAGGAACCCTTGCTATGTGAACTGATTGAAACACCTACACTCATGCACTCCAAGTTTAAATTCATACACTAGTCCACAGTTCACTTAACAAACCACCTGTGGGTTTTGCATAACACACCATCATACATGTATTCTCTGACTTGTTTTGCACTAACAATAAACTACAAACAAGTCAAACACATTTTAATTTAGCATGTTGTGGGAGCGCAGACACATCTACCATAATTTCTTTTCCTTGTTTCTGCCTCTATCTCTTCCTACATTCTCCCTGAAATTGTTCTTCATTCAAGTTAACAATACTTTCTCAGGGTGCTTCTAAAAAAATAAGGTGTGCTGTCATACAGCTTGAGTATATATGAAGGATTTAGGCAGGATAATCTGTTTTCCATCTTTTCATGTTTTTTTCTTTACCACATACACAGGATGAAATATTCATCCAATGAGTGTTTACACAACTTGCTAATCATAATTTATCAATAAGCAAACCTGTTTCATATGCTTTTCTGATTCGAGTTAATGCTTATTTCTTTAGAAATACTTTTGATTCTCCTCACTGAAACTAACAAAATATGTCGTAGAAAATGAATGTTTTAATGTTGTATTAGTAATGTTAATATTATATTAATATATAATTGTATATAATTATATTAATATGATACAATATTAATGATAATAATGTGGGCATCCTTTATGTGAATTAGTGAGCTCCTACATTAGGCTAAATATTGCTTTTTTATTATTTCTTGAAAAACTAATTGACTATGCTCTTGCTAAGCAAAAATAATAAACTGTATTATGATTTAATATGCTAAATTCTGTTTACTTTCACTGAAAAGAAAATTTTGTGAGACTTCAAAAACTTGTATAAGTATTGCAGACATACCATTATATATATCATTTAAGCATATCTGAGTCCTATTCTGTTGAATCAGAAAATTATGGGTTAAGACTCATTAATGCTTTTGTGTAGTGATAAACTTTCAACAGCTGAAAACTGCACCTTTAATTTTTTAAAATGCTTAATCACTGGATAAAGCATTGATCTCATGAAAATGTGTGTGTTTTTAGGGGCACTCTGAAGTATTTTAAATTAGTTTTGGTACATTAATTCAACTATTAATTTCATTTCTTGGTAAAAATGAAGGTGAAGAGAGAGAAATTATACTGATTGTCCAGATTGCTGCTCAATTTTATTACACAAGTTATAGTGTCCCAGTTTCCATAGTTTATATGCAATCTGGAATTTGGGGACTGGCTATCCTCACAATGAGTGTCATTTTGGTAAGAGCATTTTGTCCATTACAAACTATCTAGACAGATAGTATGCTTCCCTTTGTTGGGTATGTTGAAGCAGAAACTGAGTGGTAATTTATTGGGGAAATAAATTGAGCAAGATTTTGGATTGATATACTAAATTGTCTCCTCTAATTCTAAATGATAGCACAGTATTTATAATTATAGGTAGTCTTCATTTAGTGATTTGCGTCATTTAGTATTTGAAGTTACAATAGTAAAAAGGCAATTTAGGGACCAACAGTTGCATTTACAACCTTTTGCAGTTATCTCTCTCCCCTTACTTTTACTTGCTTATTTACCTCATACCAGGATCTCAAATAGAAAGTACCTCTGTTCAATTGAAGGAAGTATCAAGCAAAGGAAAACTGAAGTAAAATAGTAAGTATAGTCATGGTAATGGCTGTACTTAGTAAATACTTACACTACATGGTAATGTAATTTTCACTTAGCAACTGTTATGCCTGATTACTGAATTTCTGGACCAAATTGTGATTGCTAAACAAGGATTACCTGTAATACAATTTTGCACTCTTCTGTTCATTTTTTTTACATAAATTTTTGTAATAAGTATTTAAATAAATGTTTCACAAAAGGACAGCCAAATAATTTGCACACAATTCAAAAATGCAACACCAGTGCTATTCATTTATTAAGCAAATACCTAACACAAGTATCTTTAAGTCGACTCTTTTTATTTTTCCTGAAATACACACAAAAATGCAAGTGAGGGGGGATTCACTAATAATGGTAAAGATGCAATTCTAAAACACTCTTGGACATCATATTATATATTTTTTCAGTGACTGAATTAGGTATTCTTATATCTTGTTACAAGTGTTAACATAGGATAAAAAAGCTTTGCAAGAAATTCATATTTTTTCTGTATGCATTGTAAGCTAAAACATTGTAAATTTTGACATGAACTATTGTTATTACTTAAGAAGCTTTGGCACAGTTAGTGTTGGAACTATAATTTCTTTAAAAAGTGGCACATAGTTTGGATTTGGTTGGCTTGGGCCTTTATCCAAAGTTTCAATGATCGTCTGCTTCATCTCTCTGCTGGCATCTCCTCTCATTGTTAATAAAGCTGCAATATGGTCATCTCTGCCAATCAGAATAAAGTAGCATTAGTAAAAATCCTACTTATGGAAACCAGCAATTGCCATCTTTTCATACCACACATGCTGCATTAAAGAATTCTTGCCATCTCATAAAATAAACTCATTGGTCAACTTTTAAATCACTTGTACTTAAGAAAGCCTTCATTGAGATACAATGATTAGACTTTTATTTATTACCCACCAGTTAATCTGTTCATTTCTATACTTATCTTGTACTTCAGGCCTATTGGGATAAGGAAGAATTTCAATCACAGCCACTTAATATTTATTAAATCTTTACAGTTACTCCTCAACCTATGACCATTCATTCAATGACAACTTAAAAGTTATGACAGGGATGAACAAATAATAGCTACAACTGGTCTTCAGAGTTTCCGATATCAAAGCACTCCTGCTGTCATCAGATTGCGAGCTGGGCATTTGGCAAACGGTTTGTACTTTAACACCATGACTCCTGTTAAGGAGTTGCACAATCATGTCATTGCTGGTTTTGCCCTCCAATCAACCTCCTCTGACCCAATCTTTCCTGACCCAATTAGCTTTGCTTTTATGTGCCCATTTTCAGCAATGGAAGGTTAAATGGCAATGTCCCAAAGCGCTTTTTCAAGAGGCAACTGGATTTTCTTGTTTTTCTTTGAATACATTTCACTTCTCAATTTTTAGTTAGTCATTGAGTCCGTTTGGAGGTTTGTCTGTGTCTTCAGGATCACCTGAATAGTGCAAATGGGTGTGGAGCCTTCTTGGAACTGTTGAAGGTACTGTGTGGTAAACTGGAGATAGATGTCATATCCCTCCCCTTCTGTTGAGAGAGGTCTGTTCAATTTTGATATAGGTAGCCTCTGACCCCTCTTTCAAACCAGTGGTCCAAAATATGGACTTTGCTGTCTTCAAAAGAGTGGCCGTTGTCTTTTAAATGCAGATGGACTGCTGAATCTTGTCCTGATGGGTTTGTTCTTCTGTTGTACCCTATGTTTATGAATGACCAGCTGTCTGCAAGGGATATAAATCCTTTTATTCCCCACCATTCAATCATAGCTGAAGAAACTTCTTGGATGAGAAGCAAAAGATCTTCAAAGAAAAACCAGAAAGTCTAGTTGCGTCTTGAAAAACATCTTTGGGACAACCATGACCTGGATGACTGAGAATCTCCATAGACATTTAAATGGCAGTGAAGCACGTTCCACAGAGAAGAATCAATATTGTTTATAGGGAAATAATAAACCATTCAGTTACCCACCATATATCTTTCTAAATTTAAATATATAAACATATATATAAATATATATATATATATATATATATATATATATATATATATTCTATGCTTATTTTATAAAAAAAATCAGTTTTTTGGATTAAACTAAAAATATTTTTAAAACAAATATTATTTATATGTAGTTACATATAATATTATCCAGAAATTGAAATAATGAACTGTATAAATCCTCTTTTAGTTGGGACCTCTTAGTTAAAAACTTTTATGTAGGAAGAAAAAAATCAAAGCTAAAGATTTTGTTCAAGTTTTTGTAAAGTGTTTTTACGACTGTGAAATAATGCAGAAATTTCAATACTAGAAATGTATAATATTACCTGATATCAGGATGTTTACTAACTAAAGTTGAGATTTCTAAATAAAGCAGTGAAGGATCAGTTAGCTTGAAAACTTCTGCAATAGCTTCAATGACATCACAAAGCCCCTCTGTGTCTTCTCCAGATCCCTATTAATCAAGCAAATTATTGTTTCTAGCTGTTTCATCAAGGCTGCAATGATTTTATTCCAGCACACTAAATATACTTGATTACTATATGGCTATCTTAATGACAATGAATGACAATAAATATTTCTAAGAAAATATTATGTTTATATTAAATGAACAATCAAGTATCTGTATTCATCCTGGTTTTCACGGAAGGAAGGAAGGAAGGAAGGAAGGAAGGAAGGAAGGAAGGAAGGAAGGAAGGAAGCCCCTCCTCAAGAAGCCGGCCTTGGATCCAGCTGTATTAAGTCATTTTCGTCCAGTCTCCAACCTTCGCTTTTTAGCGAAGGTTGTTGAGAATGTGGTGGCATGTCAGCTCCCGCTGGTCCTGGATGAAGCGGATTACCTCGACCATACCAATCGGGTTTCAGGCCTGGGTACAGCACGGAGATGGCATTGGTCGCTCTGGTGGATGATCTCTGGAGGGCCCGGGACAGAGGTTATTCCTCTGTTCTGGTCCTATTGGATCTTTCGGTGGCATTTGATACCGTTGACCACGGTATCTTGCTGCGTCACCTCGAGGGGTTGGGAATGGGAGGCACTGTTCTACGGTGGCTCTCCTCCTACCTCTCGGGTCAAACGCAAGCGGTGTTGGCAGGGGGCAGAGATCGACTTTGAGGCCCCTCACTTGTGGGGTGCCTCAGGGGTCGGTCCTCTTGCCCCTTCTGTTCAACATCTATATGAAACCGCTAGGGGAGATCATCCGTGGTTTTGGGGTGAGGTATCATTAGTATGCGGATGATACTCAGCTCTTTATTTCCACCCCGAACCAACCCAATGATGCCCTCGACGTGATGGCCCGGTGCCTGGAAGCGGTACGGATCTGGATGGGTAGAAACAGATTGCAACTCAACCCAGCCAAGACCGAGTGGCTGTGGGTACCGGTATCTCGGTTCAGTGGAGAGGTGCCATCACTGACTATAGGGGGTGAAGTTTTGCCCCCTGTAGACAGGGTGCACAACTTGGGCGTCCTTCTGGATTCATGGTTAGAAGACCAGATAACGACCATGACCAGGGGGGCATTCGTCCAGATACGTCTGGTGCGCCAGTTGCGTCCCTCCTTGGACCGAGATGCCCTACGCACAGTTACTCATGCGATGGTCACCTCGCGGATTGACTACTGCAACGCTCTCTACATGCCACTGCCCTTGAGGACCACTCGGAGGCTTCCGCTGATGCAAAATGCAGCCGCACGGGTTGTGATGGGAGAATCCCGATACTCCCATGTTACACCTCTCCTGCGCGGTTTGCATTGGTTACCGGTTGCCCTCCGGGTGAGATTCAAGGTGCTGGTGATGACCTATAAAGCCCTATATGGCTTAGGACCATTTGGCGTGGTATTTGGCGGACCACTTACAGCCAGCAACGATATCCCATCGCCCGGTTCGCACCCTTAGAGAGGGCCTACTCAGGGCGCCATCAGCTAGACAGTGGCGGCTGGTGACCTCCAGGGGTACAGCCTTCTTGGTGGGTGCGCCCACTCTCTGGAATCAACTTCCCTTGGAACTCCGATTAGCGCCTGACCTTCGCACCTTCCACCATGAATTAAACACTTGGCTTTTTAAATCCCTTGACCTGGACTGATAATGGGGTTTTAAGGGTTAATTTTAAATTTTTAGACTTTATTTTATATTGTGGCTTTGTTTTATTGTTGTGAGCCGCCCTGAGTCCATTATGAGATAGGGCGGCATATAAGCCGAATAAATAAAGGAAGGAAGGAAGGAAGGAAGGAAGGAAGGAAGGAATTAATTCAGTGAAAGAATAATTCCTTTTCATTTATTTCAATTCATATTATGCACTTTTATTAAGGGGTATAAGATATACCTGAATGTAATGACACAACTTTTAAGCTAAAAAACTTAAAATTACTATAACAATATATTTTCAAATTCATTATTTGGCAAAGTTACATTCCAGATTTGAGAAAATGTATTTAATATATGAATAAATATAATTGTTTTATCATCTTTTTAAAACAAGGTGTTTAGCTAGAGAAAAAAATGATTAAACGTCATTGTGAACCATTATGAAATACTGAATTCTAGGGCTTAACATGCTTTGAAAATGTTTTCAAAAAATTCTTATTTTTAAGGCAGTTGCGATGTTTTTTCAGATCCATGTACAAAACTGAAAAGACACAAACTTCAGAGAATAGCACATGCTTTACTTACATAAAATCCAAAGCTTCTTCGAATCTTTCTTCAAATCATATTTGAATTGTGCATAGCCCCTATTAGTTTGTTTTAATTACATGAAATTGAATTACATTGAAAATAAACAGAAATTGATACATTACAGTCTGTAGTACATGAATTAGTATTGCAATAGTTCAGAAGGCTAGAAAATAGCTTCCCAAAGAATTGCCTTTGCTAGCTTTCTGTGTTTTCTAGACTAGAAAGAACTAGACTAAAGAACTAATAAAGGTGTTTTTTTCGGGGGGATACAGAAGCTCTTTCTAGCCTTCTGAATGATCAGAAGGGTTGCCCCCATTCTTGAGATTTCACAGCCTTCATATAAAGACCACTTCTCTTCATTTTGCAAGCTGCAAGCTAATGTTCATTTGGAAAGCTGCTTTTCCAAATCATGCAATGGTTTGAAAGGAGTCTTCCAAAAAATCCCAAAAATGTTGCAAGGCAGACTTTGTAGAAAGACCGTGCTTTGCATCAAATGAGTGCAACTGTCAGCAGTGCAGAAAATATGAAAGTAAATGGAACAATTTATGTGCACTGCTGGATCTGTAACCAGCTGAGGTGTTCTGGGAATATTAGAGTGGGAAGAATGTTCGAGCCCTCTGGCCTGTGATAGGCTTTTGCCCAACAGAGGGCCTTGTAGCTTGTACCAGATCTCCCCAAACTCCTGAACCACTCCTTGTGCTCCCCTTAACAAGCTGCACAATTGTTTAGCACAGCTACTGGGAGAGCTGGGATTGCAGTTATTAAACAAAGTGGTCATATAATGTCTCACTTAACGACTTCACTCAGCAACTGAAAATTCCAGGCTAAATTTTGGTTGTAATCAAACATTACCTATATTGAATTTATCTAGAGAAATCACGCTATTTGTCAACCAATAAAAAAATAAAATATTGACATCTATGTATCATTATATTGATGCTGGAGAATAATATTTTAAAATGCCAATTATATACATTTCCTTTTTTAGCATTCAACTGATGGTACTTACTGCTGCAAGTTTTTTAAATAGAAACCTGAACTGTTTGGCTTCCCTATTCATCCTTTCAGCACCTTCTTTTCTTTCTTCTGCATTTTTAAAAGTAATACGCTTTAACATTACAGCCTTGATATATTCCATAACAACTCTACGATGGCACTCAACAGTCATTTTCTGAAAAAAAATTCAAAAGACATCTAGTTATCTAGACAGGTTGTTTGTATTAAATAATAAAAGTAACAGAAACAAACAAAAATTACCAAAACATCCACCTTAGGGAGAGAAAAATAAACATTAATGTAATGACATAAATTAGAGAGATGAAGCTTGCAGACATGTGGGCCCCTAGATAGATGGATCAGATAAAATCACTGAGAGTCATTTGACGGGATGAAATTCAACTAACTAAATATTGATGGGCCAACATTTTAGGTACCACTGCCATTCTTTAATTTAGCACAAAGGAATTCAGAAGACTAGAAAAGAGCAGAGATGGTTTCAACAGACAAAAAGAGAAAACATGGATCCAGGAAATTATAGGCCAGCTAGTTTGACAGCAACACTTGAAAAAAATCCTGGAAAAAGTAATCAAGCAGGTTTGTGAGCACCTGGAAAGAAAACTAGCAGTTACTAGCAGCCAGCATGGGTTTGTCAACAACAGATTCACTCCAGACAAATATTACCTTCTTTAATAAAGTGACTAAATTAGTGGATAGGGAAAATGCTGTGGACATAGTATACTTGGACTTCAGTAAGGCATTTGACAAAGTAGAGCACAGTCTAGCAATATAGGATAGACAATATCACAACCAGATGGGATTCATAGTTGCTGACCAACCACACACAGCACATAGTCCTCAATGATACTATATCAACCTAGTGGGAAACATGCAGTAGGTCACCTCAAGCTTCTGTCTTAGACCCAGTACTCTTTAACGCTTCATTAATGATCAAGATGAAGGAACTGAAGGAGCACTAATTAAATTTTCAGATGACATCAAGCTGGGGGAATTGCTAATATTGTAGAAGATAGATTTAGAAGGATCCTGACAGACTTGAACACTGGGTTGTAGCAAAAGAAGAAGAAGTTTAAGGAACGTAAAGTCCTGCACTTAGGCAGGAAAAACCAAATGTGTAGATACAGGTAGTACCTGGCTCAGCAGTAGTAACTATGAGAGGGATCTGGGTATCCTAGTAGACTACCACTTAAGTATGAGTCAACAGTGTGCAGTGGCTACCAAAAAAGTTGATGCAGTTCTAGGCTGCATCAACAGATTAATATCAAGAAGTTAATATGAAGGTTAGCATCAAGATCACAAGAAGTGATAAGTGAGGCCATATTTGGAATACTAAGTCTAGTTCTGGCCATCATGAAACAAAAAATGCTGAGATCCTAGAAAGTGTGAAGAGAAGACAAAGATGATAAGAGGTCTGGATGCTAAATCATATGATGAAGTGTTGAGGGAGTTAGGTATGTCTAGCCTATCAAAGAGAAGGATTAGGGGTGACATATCTGTCTTCTGGGACCTGAGAGAATGCCACTGGGACCTGAGGGGATGCCAAGAGGGGATCAACTTATTTTCCAAAGTACCAGTAGATAGGACAAAAAATAATGGGTGGAAGTTTGTTAAAGAGAAACCTAACTAGAAGTAAGGAGAAAATTTGTGACGAGAACAATTAATTAATGGAATAGTTTGCCTCCTGGAGATTTTCAAGAATAAACTGGACAACCACTTGACTGGGGTGGTCATCTGCCTTGAGCAAGAAGTTTGGTAGAAGACTTCTGAGGTCCCTTCCTGCTCTATGATTCTATGTTCTATACCAATTAAACGTCTATCTCATTAATATGTGTGTCATTTGCACATCTAATAAGCATTCTTTCTACCTCCTTATACAAGTCATTAAAAAAATGTCTGTGAATCAACAATGGTTCTTGTGGCATCTCCTCGTGGTATTTATCATTTCAATGTGATGAAAATGATTAATAAGCGGTTTTTAATTGTTTTGATTCATTAATCGACTATTAATCAAGTTCTGATTGATGTTCTATCAAATGCTTTACTAAAATTGATTTATTACAAAAATAGTATTCCTACAATCAGCTAAGATAGTTGCTCATGAAAAATGATGACATAAAGTGAATTTGGCAAGAATGGTCCCTGACAAAATTATACTTCCAGTAATTATAGCATTGTTTTGAAGGTGCTTATATTTAATCTGTAGTTTAACCTGCCCACTAAACAGGAAGACAGGGTATGTTATAGGTGCCAAGAAGTACCTCTGGTGGGACCTAAAAAAAGGGCCTTCTCTGTCGTGGCTCCATCCATTTGGAGCATCATTCCATTAGAGAAAAGACTAGTTCCCATTGTATTATTTTTCTGCAAGGTTTTGAAAACATAGTTTTGTCAGTGTGTTTGGGGAGTTGACGAAGTGGCTTATCTGATTCTGTTGTCACAGGTAAGGATGTGGGAGGGGTATACATTGTGGATTTTTAATGTTGTATGTGTGTGAGTTGGGCAGCTATATAAATTTGTTAAACAAATAAACAAACATTCTTTATGTTCTGTTCTAGAACTCTCTTCCAGGTGACTGGATTTTATGGATCCCTTTTCTCCCTCTTTTTGAAAATAGGGACAAATTTGGGTTGTTTTAATATCAGTCAAGCTTTCTTAAATATCACATATGCTGGTTAAACTATCAGGAAGTTCCTTCACTATCCTAGAATCAATAGACTTAGATTAACTTAGACTTAATCATATACACATTCTGATATTTTCACTGAGCAAAAAGTACTATACTATAGATAGTACTTTTTGAACTATAAGATGCACTCCCCCCCCCTCAAAGTGGGTGGAAATATCTGTGCATCTTATAGAGCGAACATTGTGGCAGGATGAAGGAGGTTGGTGTGGCAGTGGTGTTCGCTGCCGCTGCCTGTCACTGCTGCTCATCACCGCCGGGGAACACTGGAGCCTTCACTGCTGAGTAGCTGATCAGTTGGATTGGCCTCCCGGAATACTCCCAATCAGCTGTTCTAAGTGGCGGGGATCACTACTGCTGATTGCTGCTGCCAATTGCCGCCGAAGGATATACAGTGGCGGCGGGGGTGGGGGTGGGGATGGTTTGCAGTGCATTTTAGGAAAGTCATGTAATTTCTGGTAATTATTTTACTAATTTTAGGGACTCTTTATTACAAGATAGAAATTACCCAGTTTTATTATTTTATTTGAACTTAAAGTTAAAGCAATAATAATGTTTACACATTATGTTGCAATATTTAAATATTCTACATTAGACTTAATAAATACCTTCTTACAGGGCTTCTTTATTCTTGCAAAATCATTAAAATAATCTTCAACAGTTACACAGATTGTATCCACAGCATTGGATGCACCGAGCCATTTTTTTGTCATCAATTCACTAAGATGGGGCTTTAAAAAAATAAGAAAACATAAATGTCAATCAGAATAATTTTTAACAATATTCAGCATCATGTCATTTTATACCATCTCAGCAAAGCTGAAACTGTATACTTCATTTTTTTTTAAAAAAATTGCATTAAGTACAAAAGTCCTTATATTTACACTTCGTAAACTTGCAAAAGAATGTACCAAAATTATGGAGGAAGATCAGTAAGTATTCACAGCCAACATGAACTGATGATTTACTATTTTAATATAAAGAACACAGAGTTTTGATCTCATCTTGAAACTCAAATCACTACATTCTTCTTCACCTAACTAAAGAGCAAAAATGGTATATAATTTTAAATATCTTCAGAATCCAAGCAGAGTACTTTTTCAGGATCCAATCTAAGTCAGTCATAGGGACCAGAGATTTAGTCTTCCAAGTTTTCAGACTCATGCTGGAGCCCATTCTCAGGAAACTTCTTTCTCTCCAGTTCCCTGAGAATAGGCTCAGGTATTGTGGCTCCGACCCCCTCTTATCGGAGGAAGAAGGCTCCGAACATGAAGGAAAGGAGCCAGGCAGGCCTCCCTCTCCAGGACCCTCCTCTCTGGCAATGCCTCAGGTGTCAGCCGAAGGAGAAGAGATTGGCCAGGAGCCAGGTGTCTTCAATCAGTCAGATAGCGACGACGGAGATAAGTTGTGGCTGGATCCACGCCAGCGTCGGCGAGACAAACGTACGCAGCAGAAGAGGAGGCGTGCCAGAGATTAAGCTGAGTCACTGGACCACACCCCACAGGTTATATAAGGGAGTGTGGTGGCCATTCAAACTCTGTGACGGACAAAGCTAAACTTCTGGCGAGTCACTTTGCACTTCTGGAAAAACAACGCCTAATCTGCTGTGGGTTTATTTTACTGGGCTGATTCAAACTGTTTGTATTTTTGTGTTATCTGGTGGAAGAACAACCCCTCCTTCTAGGAGTAAAAGCTCTTGGCAGGCAGCTACTGCGCTGCTGCCAAGTTTCTGATAACTAACAATTGGGTATTTGAAAAAGTTATTTAACCCTTGGCTGGCTGTGTGTGTGCGTGTGTGAGACGGGGACAGAATGTCAGGGATAGGCTCAGCACAAATCTGAAAACTTGAAAGACTAAACTTCTAGTCCCAACGGGCAACTCAAATTAGATCCTGCAACATTATCCTGGGACACACATTACCTCATTCATGAGTATTTTTGGTAAAGGTCTTGGTAAAGTGGGAACACATTTCTTACTTAAAGCGACATTAAGCACCTATCACAATTTGGGTGATTTAATCAGCTTTGAAGACCAAGGATGAAGCAAAGTAGTAATGGTCTTTTATTATTCTGCCTATCTCGCTAGGACTAGCTTTGAACACTGAGTCCATGGTGACGTAAATCTAATGCTCTCATCTACAAATTGCAAGGAAAATTATTCAACACAAACCTCCAACCATTAAGTTTCTTCTCTCCCAGTTCTCTGAGGAAGAACATACTGCATGGGTTAGAAAACTGTTGTCAGGATGAATGGTATATTAAAATATCCCTATGTTATCCTGGGTACTGAAACAATATACACTCAAAATTATTGTACTGCCAGATAAGGTTTTTGCTCAAAGGGATGCAATTTCTATAGAACATTATCTATTCTGAGTATGCTGTAATTCATATAAATCAGATATATCCAGTCTCACATATGATTAGATGGACACCGGGTTGATCTCTGTTAAATCAAGGCATTTGTCTCTTATCTCATTACAGACAGCCCCCCAACCCAAAGCTTTAACCTGAAAAGCAGGAGGGAGGGAAGGAAAGCATGTTATGTGATTTAGAAGGTGGAAATAGTTTTAAGATGTCTATAAGGGCTGTGAAAATTGGAATTTGCTTCTTTAATATTCTTTTTTTCCCCTATTGTTTTTAATTTTTATATCCTTATCTTTTTTACTTTTTCAGTATTTTTTCATAATTATCTTTTAACTTGTAAAAACATCTTCAATAAAAAAAATTAAAAAGGAAAGTGAGGGAGTGAAGAAGGAAAAAAAAATAACCTCTAAATCAATGAAGACTTCATCTAGCAGGCTTGAGCATCCTTCTTTTGCAATATCATCTAAAACAGCATCGATGCATGCATGACTGCTTATCAGCATCTCTTCCATCATAGGGGGCAAATATTTCTTCTTCAAACTGATGATCGACTCCCTTGGGTAAGCAAGAAAAAATTATTTCAGAATGTTGTTAAATGTATATTAAAGTATTCTGTGATACTGTCCAATGATAACCTCCTTAAAGTATTATTGTCATTCTTATGACAAAGCTTCACTAAACTATTAATAATAGTTTCTCAAGGATCAAACTAATGTTACAATATGTAAAACATGATTGTTCAATTCAGCAACATATATGAGGATCTTGTGGTCTTCAAATTGTGTAACAAGGCATCTTCAATTATTCTTGAAGTTTTTCAATAAATCTTCATCAACAAAATTAGTAATGATTTTATTGAAATGGAAAATGCAGAGCAAATCTGCTCATCACTCCCAGTCTAATGACATAGGACACTATTTGTTTTATTCTATTTTTGGTTGATTTTAATGTCTTTTAACTCTTAATGTTGAAAGTTTTAATGTTTTTAACAGTTCTGTTGTTTTATATTATATTTTTATGTTGTTGAAAGTGGCCCAGAGTCACTTCACAATGAGATGGGTAGAATATAAATTTAATAAATAAAATTTAAAAAATAAAACAAAAACTAGGAGTTACTCTCACTTAATTACAGCAGGCAGGAGCACCCCAGGAACTTTGATTTCAAAAAGGGTAAGATAAGTCAGACTTGGTTTATATTTGAAAAAAAGGCTACTAAAAAATCATAAGACTGAAGAGGACATAGTCATACAATCACCATGATAGTTTAAAGTCATGATGGCCTTTGGAAAATTGATTTACAATAAGTGTCAGTGTACAATAAGTGCCCTCACACTTATGACATTCACACTACCTCCACAGTCACAAGATTACAATTTAGATACTTGGCAACACGCTCAAATTTATAACTAATTGCAGTGACCTACAGTCATATGATCACGATTGTGAAATTGGTTTCTAACAATAAAAGTCAAATGGGGAAGCTGGGTTCACTTAATCACATATGATTTATTTAATGACCATGTGATTTGCTTACAACCATAGTAAAAAGTCATAAAATTAGATCCAGTCACACGATGACTTGTTTTACCACCACACTGCTTTATGATAAGAATTCTGAATCCTGTGGTCATAAGTCAAGAACTATCTGTGCTGTACTCTGTTTGGTTCATTGGTTTTCTTCCAGAAGATAGTGACAAACTATTTCCATACTGTTGCCAAGAAAATAACGTGGATGTGTACATGAAATTATAAAAATCAGATTTGATTCCAGGAAGACTTCTCTTTAGTATACTCTTTGTATGTTCCTACCAGGGCTGTACTGAAATTCAACAGGCCAGGGCAGTGTCTTAAAAAAATAAAAGCTATTCCAGATGGAGGACTTCACAACAGTAATCACAGGACTTTAAGCAGCTAAACAAACACCCTCTTCCTCTTCAAAGCATTTTCATGATTAGAAAAGCTTAAAGCTGAGAACAGTCAAACGAGTTTTGAGATGAAGTATGATGAATACTTTGCAAAATTCTATGAAGGAGGAAGGGCAATGGAAAATTCATGTGGAAGTAGTGAAATACATGCCTTAAAATATGATCCAAAAGGCTCTGCAATGTGTTTTATAGACATTTTATAGGGGGGTCTACATTACAAAATATACTGAAAAGTTATAGAAGCTATTATAGGTATAGCTTAATATGTTGCTCAATATTTAATAAATATTCCAATAGGTATTATAAAAATTAACCACATAATTGAAAGTTTGAAAACCACTTTTTAAATAAATTTGGCATTTTGGGAAGTTCAAGATCTGTTACTTGCATTTAGTTTCTTTCATCATTCCCCCAATTTGTTTTTCCTTTTGTGTAGTCGATTTATTTGTTTGCTTTTATCAAATTTAGGTACCACATCTCACTCTCAGAATGACTAAGATAAGTATTAGATTATTTCCGAACAGCTTTAATATGTTATTAGCACAGCAGCGAAATTGTCTAGTATTATAAAAACATATTTGTCTAGTATGTATATTTGTCTACTATCTTATTTTAATATATTAAATGTGGATTTTTTCATTTAAAAAAAATTCAGTTAGCAAAACTTACTTAAAAGTCTGACAGTTGTTGATGATGGCAACCATGTACTGAACATAGCATGGATGATACTGACGATTTCTTAAATGCTCTTCTTTATATAAATGTGCTTCTTCTTTATACCTGAATAAGGGAAGGGGAACAAACTCAATGAGAAAAGAAAGTGAAATATTCAAACTGCTCTTGTAGGAACAACCATTACCCAGAACAGATAGATTAAGCTTTAGAGATCTCCAGAGGGATAAGTTTCTAGTGTATAGTTTCTGTAAAATTATTTAAAAGATTAAAAATAAGCACATTCAGTGGATTCAGTCATAATTCACAATGAGCTAGCAAATTATAACGCTGCATTACCATTTGCAGAAAAATCTATACAGGTAGTCCTTGACTTTTGACTTGTCTTAGTGACTGTTTATAGCATTATGATGGACTAGCCCAGGGTTACTTACAACTAGTTTGGGAAGTTCCAATGGCTACCCCTGTCCCCATTGTTATATGACTGCATGCAGATGCTCAGCAACCAACCCATATTTACAGCTGTTTGCAGTGTCTGTGGTCACATCACTATGTTTTTACAATGTTTCTGCAAAAACTTCTGGTAATAATAATTTTACCTGTTAAGAAAGGAACTCATTTGCTGAAGGCACAAATGCAGGACTTTTATTTTCAAATCTTCACTTATCTGAGTAGCCACCTGAAGGTTCTGTTCAAACATCTAAAATCAGAAAAACAATTAGCTAACGTTTCAATCAGAATTAAGCATATTTCCCGGACATTCAAATGAACAATACATTTTTCTTCTGCCACTGTAATTTGAGTTACAAAATTTTGTTTGCGCTGCTACATGAATACATTATCTCCATTTGTTAGTTGAATATGTTGGGATATGAACAATAAAATAGCAATAGCATTTAGACTTATACGCCACTTCATAGGGCTGTATAGCTCTCTGTAAGAATCTCTCCAAGAATCTTTAGTAAAACAAATTCAAAAGTTCCAATCTATTTAATGATATTTTATATCAGAAGAATATAACTCGCATCAATATCATGTATTTTTTTAAAAAATAAACATAACTTGAATTATTTATATGAAAATATTGTTATACCTGAAATACAATAGCTGGGAGTGTTGTTTGATAATATCCATCCTGGTCTGCTTCTGGTTCATTTTCTTTTAGCCAGTCTTTTTTATCTGTCTCCAGTGCTTTTCTTAGCCAGCCTATAATGTTGGACTAGAGAATCAAGAGAATGTTAAATCAAGAGAAAATAAAATTTTGTTACTACTGAGTTGATGTTAGAAGTGGTCCTTCTGAAAGTTCCCCCATCCATATGGAGCACAATTCTAATTTTCTGTATCTTCATTTATCTTGTCACCATTTTTACTTTTAAATAGTTTTTATCTGCTATTGAAGGTTATTTTGTTTGAAAGCCCTAATCAAGCCTATTTTTCTGAGATTTTTTTTTCTGTACAGCCCTAGCTGAAGCCAGGCTCTTTCCAGTTGTGTATTTGACTTGTTGGCTTATTCCCAATCAAATTTAGTCTCTTTCTATCCATTTTTAGAGAAATATCATCTTGACAAAAAGAAGACAAATTCTAATGGGCCTGAAGAAAAATAGATTTATCTAAAAGGCAAGACAACAGGTTAGGGAGCTATATTCCCTGAGCAGAGTAGGACACTGCCAAACAAATCCTGCTCCTGATCATCTGCAGTATGAGCCAATTTCATTGGACAGATCATGAGCAAGTGATCTAGAGCTCACCAACACAAAACAACAATCACTCATGATTGGGAAGGATATGACAGTCACCCAAAAAACCTTTTTCTTTGTCTAAATTCTGATGATCTGTCAAGCTGACTCAAATGAAGCCTCCATCAATACTTGCAGAACCACTATTAAGTCTGATAAGACAAAATAATGGACTAGTAGCAGACCAAAATGCTTAGATATTTTGAGGAATCCAAGTGTAACTGGCAACTGACTAGAAATATATTATCACTTATCAAAGCCAGAGCTTTTTACTACTATGCAACATTGCAATGCAAGCCAAAATGGGCCAACATTTGCATTGTAACAAATATTTTATCATTCAGCCATCTATCCCAAATGCCCATGCTTATTTCTTTTTACTTTTATTTACTGCTGCAGAAGCCTAGTCTTTCTCCAGAAGGCAGAGCCAATACTAAGAACTAGTTCTCTTCTCAGAGAATAGGAAATCTATAATAAATCTTGCCTTCTAACCACAGATAAGAATTAACCTATTCGTATTGGTTCACTCCTTTGTTGAATAAGAACTCCCCTTGAGGAGCACACAGAGGCTCCAGTTGGTCCAGAATGCAGCTGCGCGGGTCGTTATGGGAGTGTCGTGGCGCTCCCATGTGACACCCCTCCTGTGTGAGCTGCACTGGCTCCCTGTGATCTCCCGGGTCCACTTCAAGGTTTTGGTTACCACCTTTAGAGTGCTCCATGGATTAGGACCGGGGTATCTACAAGACCGCCTTCTGCCACCAATATCCTCTCACCGACCAGTACGCTCCTATAGAGGGGCTTCTCAGGGTGCCGTTAGTCAAACAATGTCAACTGGCGGCCCCCAGGAGGAGAGCCTTCTCTGTGGGAGCACCCTCCATATGGAATGAGCTCCCCCCGGAGATACGGACAATCCCGGATCTTCACACTTTTCGCCGTGCCCTCAAAACATTTCTATTCCAACAGTCCGGCCTAGCCTAAACTCTTTAAAATTGCTTAAATTCTAAATTTAAATCTGTTCTACAAATTTGAGGTGCCTTAAATTGTTTTCTGAACCATATTTATTTAACTATTTTAACGGCTTATAAATATTTGTATCACATGTATTTGTTCACCGCCCTGAGTCCTTCGGGAGTAGGGCGGTATATAAATTTAATAAATAAATAAACTATATTTAATTTTTGTTTGATGTGGAAAAATGTACTTAAGTTTATTTTATAATTGGGAATATTAGTCTTCCAGTCAATCAGGATTTCTTTTTATTTGTATTTATATGCACTTTTCTCTTTTTGTCTGTAAGTTGCCAAAATGTCAGGCTGGATGGCATTGAAATTACATGAATAAATTACCGTAAGTGTTGACATATATGTGCTGAGAAGTTCATTCACGACATCCTGAGAAAGAAGAGGTTGCAGGAAATTCACCTCCAATTCTGGTGCCAGTTCCAAATTTCCCATCATTTCTTCACTAAAGTAAAGAGAACAGATAAATGACAAGTAAAATTCTAGGATCAGTTTTTCTTTAGTTGCAAAAAATGCAACACACACACACACGACCATGCAAATAATGAAATACTTTTAAAAAGATCAAAATAGCAAACCTTAAATACAGATAGTCTAACAAAGCAATTTAATAATAGTTTTTTTAAGCGGAAGAGTTAAATAGACAATTGATCCTTATTTTTAGTATTTGCATTTTTAATTCTGCAAAGTAAAAGTGGACTTTCCTGAACAATTATTTGTGTATGTGTTTTATACAGGTACTTGGGGGGATACCTAATTACATAAATGGAAATTCACAGTTAAACTTTCCTTAACTATGGTCCTAGATTTAAGAATTCGAAGTCCAGCTGTGTGCATATTAGCAATAAGATGCAAGTTAAATTTGGAAGATATATTAGAATCTTCTAGATGTGGATTGCAAATAATTTGTATATTAGGAGATGAAGGAAGAAATAGGAGGGGAGATTAAAAGGGGTTAGGAGGTGGTTGAGGAGAAAAAAGCAGGAATAGAAGAGACTCAATATGGTTTTATTTCTTTTTGTTTACTCTGGATGCTTTAGTTTTAGATTTTGAATCATTTTGAACCATAGGGAAAAAATACTAGAATCCCTTTTTTATTTAACAGATAGAATTACCAGTTCTTTGAACACTTGTAATATTCTATCCAATGGAAAGAAAAAGTAAAGAACATCCAATTTTCAAGATCTTATTCTGCAGCATTTTTGCACATTCTCCAACATACTGCTTTTTTAACACTTGAATATCTAAAAAAAGAAAACTCATTTTTTCTTCTTACCAAAAGTGTAAATTCCTTAGAAACAAAATAAACCAAGTACAGATAGTTCTCAGCTTGCGAAGTTCATTTAGTAAATGTTCAAAATTACAACTGCGCTGAAAAATGTGACTTTTTACCAGTTTTCACATGGTCGTTGTAGCATCCCCATGGTCACACGATTGAAATTTGATTGCTTGGCAACTGGATCATAGTTTTGACAGTTGCAGTGTCCTGAGGTCATGTGATCACCTTTTGTGACCTTCTGACAAGCAAAGTCAATGGGGAAACCAGATTCACTTAATAACTTAATAACGGCAGTGATTCACTTAACAACTGTGGCAAGCAAGGTCGTAAAATGGGGTAAAACTCACCTAACAACTGACCTGCTTAGCAATGGAAATTTTGGGCTGTGGTTGCATAAGATACAATGTATCATTACTCTTAATGTTCCGTAAACAGTGAAACATAGCCAAATGATTCTGATTGCATGACTTTATGACTGAACTTAAATAAATCTATTTACAAGAATTATCTTTATTCTCTCAAAATGGGTAAAAAACAATTATTTTCATTTTATACTCATTTAAGATAGGCAAGAAGATTTGTACTTTACAGAGTACTTTCTATGGTACAGTGATTGCTTTGCATGCTAAATATCACTTCTTCAGTTCTTAACATCTTTAACTAAAGAATTATTTATTTAGTTATTAAATTTGTTTGCCACTCATCTAGCTTCGAAGCAACGCTGGGCAACTTACAACATTAAAAGCAATAAAACCATAAAAGAAATGTCTAAAATAATAATAAAATTACAGTCCAAAATAAATTTACAGTTAAAAGATGGGGAGGGAATGATCAGGTTGCAGGGTGAGGGGAAGGTAGGATTTTCTCTTAATTCATCGATTATCTCCAGTATGGTATTCCTCCATTGGGGCCCCAAGCCATCTGGCAGAGCCATGTTTTCAGACCCTTATGGAGAGCGTAAGGGTAGGAACCAATCTTACCTGGATAAGATGTTCCAAAGGGCAGGAGTCATGGCAGAGGTGATGATTCTCCTGGAACCCACCAGCCAAAATTCGCTTACCAACAGGGCCCACTGCATGCCCCCTCTACCAGTGTAGCTGGGCTAGGCCAGTCCCATTGGGATGAGACCTGGACTCATGATATATAGGGGTTTAAAGATAATAGCCAACATCTTGGATTGTACCCAGAAGCAAACCGGCAGCCACTGAAACTTGCAGAGCAGTGGTATAACATGGGCCATCCTAGGGCCCCCAGAACTGCTTGCACTGGTGCACTTTGCACCACCTGTAGCTTCTGAATGACCTTCAAAGGTAGCCCCACTTTAGTCACTACAAAACATTTTAGTCACTACAAAACATTTTAGTCTCTAGGATAAAGCAATGAATACTGCCTACTATAACTCTTCCACATTTTAATGTATTCAATTGTATCCATATCTGGCTGCTATTTTATATCAATATGTTTATCTGTCTTTAGCAGATGGCAGCACTTGGCTGATTTTGGTTTGAAAAAAATGAGGAGGATCAGGTTTGGTTAATATTCAGATAAAAGAACGACAGAGAATCTTAAGGTAAAGATTAGATTGCAAAATTAAAAAGAACTAATCCTAATGCTACTCTTAACCTGGTGGAAGGCAGTGATTAAGCATTTTCATGTAATATCAAGAAAATGATGTAAAAGTGTAGAGTTAGCTATTAGAAACTGAAACTGAATTAATCTTTATGCATTTGAGAGAAACTATGGGAAAGTGTGGCAGATTGGTGTTTGACTGCTTATTTCAGAAGAGGCATCTCTATCCTGATGGGGAACAAAAGTAATTCTCATTTAATAAGCTCAGTATAACCGAAGAAAGAACTTTCTTACTTTTTAAAAGATTCTGTACTGACCTCAACCTATCATTAAAGATAGCTTTTTGAAAGTCTTGTCATTCTTGCTACCTTTGACTTTGCCGGATATATCGGGCTTGACAAAATTTATTAAAATCACGTAGTTCTTACTAGTACTAACTTCCATACCTTCTTACCTTCTTAATAACATCCTTACCTTTTATATGTATTTAAAACCCAAGTCAAAAGGCTAACAATTTCGTTTGCCTCTAAATCTTCTGAAGCCAGGTCCTGCATGCGTAAAGACAATGCCTGGTGATACATAACAAGCAATCTCTTGAAAATTTCATAATGTGGGGGAAAACACTGATCCATGAGATTTTTAGCCACCAACAGATCATCAAGAACGTATTTACGAATTATTTCCAGATGGCGAACAAGCCACATTTTGTCAGACTCTCGAGTGTCTGCTTGAGTGCCTTCAATCCTGGTAATAACAGTTCGATGCAGGACATCAAACATTTTTTCTTTCCACTTTTTAGGTCTCCCAGGGGGGATGAATCCAGTTTGCTTTTTCCGATCTAACATACGCCGATCTATCTTTTCTTCTCTCTCAATTATTCTCACAACTGAAACAAGCAAGGTTGGATCTCTACGGACAGTGACTAGAGATCTTTGAATGACCATCCAGAGTTGCTTGGCCAGTTCTTCAGAAAGTTTCTGCATATCTCCAAAATAACTATCAATCAGGTTCATATCATGGGTATTCTTGCTATCCATGCGGTATTGTTCATACATAAGATCATCTCGGGAGCACTCCAAATCCATCAACTTTCGATGAGCTTGCAATAACTGTCCTTGCTCAATCAAGTCTTGAGTCTCCTGGACTATCTCTGGGACTGAGAAGAAAAAGGGAAACCATAGATTTAAGTTACATTATATCCCACAAAGTTCAGAATTGTAGCTGCATGACAACATTATTACTGTACATAAAAACTTAACATTATTTATACAAATTCATACTAATACTGTATGACACTTTTGTACTTTCAGAATATGAGATATTTTAGAAGTCATACCTGAGAATATATTTTTGAGGTTTTCTACAGCAGCTGCCAGTTGACTATGTTGAACTACAGCATCTTTAACATCTTTGAGATTTTCTATGGTGTTGATACTCTGCCGCCAATCTTTATTGACATCAGCTAAGGAGTGCTGTATGTCCTTGACATCATGCAAAGCAGTGTGCAGCTGGCTTAAACCAGTTCGAACTCCATCAAGTTGTGACTGAATTGCAGCCTAAAAAAACCAAGCTTGATAGTCAATTTACTCCATAATAGCAATAAATACCTAACATGCTGTCTAATTATCTTTTAAAAATATTTGTTTGTAGATAAAATACAATTTTGTTAATAAAACACTGTTTAATAAAACTGAGGCCAGTTCTATTTAAATATAGAAACATGGTAATCAATGAACTTGATTTTTTGCTTGCAGACATTTCATTACCCAACTAGATAGTAGTATTGGTGCAGTTGAAGTTGGATAATGAAATGTCTGCAGAAAAGCAACCAAGCCCAGAGAGCATCAAGTTCAATCTGAGCTATGTATATTTTTTTTCCTGCTGAAATATAAAATGTCTCAATGTCCAACACAAATACCATTACCATTTTAATGGAATAATATTGAAGGAGAAGTTGTTATAAAAAATTATTTGAATTTTTCTTTCTGGGGAAGATTGTTGAGAAGTTGTTTGCAAAGCAGCCCCAGGAGTTCCTGAAAGAAATAAATTATCTTTCCAAGTAGAGTTCAGGCCTGGTTATGGAACAGAAACAGAATTAGTGGCTGCCAACTCATTCAGACTCCAGGTGGCTTACAAAGACAAAATCCTAATATAAAAAATAATAAAAGCAGTAATTGCCCACAGACCTGGTGACAACAATCAGAGAATCAAATAGCATTTAGTAATAGTTCTTAGACTTATATACCGCTTCTCAGTGCTTTACAGTCTTCTCTAAGTGGTTTACAGAGTCAGCATATTGCCCCCAACAATCTGGGTCCTCATTTTACTGACCTCAGAAGGATGGAAGGCTGAGTCAACCTTGAGCCTGGTGAGATATGAACTGCCAAATTGCAAGCAGCCGGCAGTCAGCAGAAGTAGCCTGCAGTACTGCACTCTAACCACTGTACCACCGTGACAATGCCTGTTGTTCTGTATGGAGGCAGCCACCATGGGGAAAGACATTTATCTTAGTCCCGATAGAGGTACCTCCTTACCGGGAACCCTGTCTCCCTGCTCTGCTGGATCAGATAGATGTGACCAGGAAAAGATGATCCTTCAAATAACCTACTTCCAGTCATGGTGGATAACTTAACAAATTGTTTTCTGCCCTAATGACTGGCTGGATAGGCATGGCTGGGTGGTCATGTGACTGTGTGGGCATGGCCAAGTCAACGTCACTCACATCAAGAGGTGCTTCGCCCAGCCTCTTTGCTCCTCTCCTTGCTGCCCCTCCCCCCTCCCAGCCACTCCTTGTCATGCCTGGCCTCACCTCTCCTTGACTTATGACCACAATTGAGCCCAAAATTTATGTTGCTGAGAAATTTATTAAGTGAATTTTGCCCCATTTCATGACTTTTCTTGCCACATTTCTTAAGTGAATCACTACAAGTGTTAAGTTAGTAACACAGCTGTTAAATGAATCTGGCCTCCCCATTGACTTTGCTTGTCAGAAGATTGAAAAAGGGGGTCACATGACCCTGGGAAACTAAAACCATCATAAATGTGAGATAGTTGTCAACCATCTGAATTTTTATCACGTGACCATGGGAATGTTGTAAGTGCGAAAAAAGGTCATAACTCACTTTTTTCAGTGCCATTGTAACTTTGAATGGTCACTAAATTAACTGTTGTAAGTCAAGGATTACCTGTACAAAAATGCAAATAGCTTCTTTGCTTGCAAAAAGCTGCCCTAAATACCAATTAGATTATAAAAAGGAGAATACACACTGAAGATCAATGAGTCACCACCATCATGGAAACCTAAACCATTCTGTCTGAATACTTTTCTTCTCATAGGCAATACCTGCAACCTGGAGTTACAAATCAGGCAGGTGCCAGAGCACCTTGAGGAATTAAAATAGTTAAAATACAATGATAGCTATCAGCAGCCAACTCTTGCTCATAAAATGAAACCCTTTAGTAGAGAGGTCATTTAAGCTGTCCAGAAAGTAGGTGGGCGTATTTGGGCTACAAAATGCCAAGCTAAAGAGATAAATTAATGAAGTATATAGGGGAATCAAGTTCAAGTCTCTGCCCTCCCAAATTTGTCAGGATCACAATAAAATTAGTACATGCCACAGATATCTAAATAAAATTCAAGCCTGGTGCCATGTTACTAAGTCTTTATTATCATGAGAGAAAACTAAAACAAATTGAAGGGAGGATCCACATCTCTACCTCTTCTTTTTAATCTTACTATCAGTGAGCAATCATGTGCCTTGGCCACTCCGAAGCAATGCAAGATACTCCTATCCAATGGTGTGATTCAGCTGGTTCAGTCCGGTTTGGACGAACTGCTAGTAAAAATTCTGGCTGGCCCTGCTTACCACACCCCGCTATGCCTAGTCACTCCTCATCTTGCCCGCCATTGCTAGTCTGCCTTCACTCGCCATTGCTTCCTGCCTTCCGCCACGGTCCTGATCTCCCTGGGTGAGTGAGCCTGCAAGCAAGCCCTGGTCTTAAATAATAATTTACTATGGATTAATAAACTAGAATCAATTTGTATCCAGACATATTTTAAAATTATAATCTTATTCTCATTAACTTAAGCAAAGTCTCTTTTAATTTCAATTTTTAGATTTTCCCCATCTTTTAAAATTATTTTTATTTCATTTAAATAAATCAATTATTAAATAAACAGTTAATACTACCTGAATTTGCAATTTCATTATTTCTTTTATTTTTAATCATTTAATTTTAATTATAATAATTTCTGCCATAACTTTTGTAATGCTAATTATGCCTTTCTAAATTTATTCTGATATATAACGTAACATTTAACCAGGTATTTGAAGGGCATTTGAAACTCAGTTAGAAAACATTGAGAGTACTATATGCATAGAAATTCAAGACTAGCAATAATATGATTCTATACCTTCAGTCGTGCTTCTACTGAAGCTTTCTTACGGCCTTCTCTTCTGCGATATTGTTCTACTTTATCTAACTGGTCTGGTCGCTGAAGCATCCCAGCTACCCTTTGTACAGCTGTTGCAACTGCTTCCCTGTCAGTCTCCTCCATTTTACAGCAAAGCCTGAAAATGCAGATTAAGTTATGAATACATAATTTAAAAATAATGGATAATGGATTCATAAAATCTTTACAAATAATTATATTTGTATATATTTATAATTATATTTGTATATACCAACATACAGGAAATGAAATAATGAAATTAAAATATGGGCTTCAAAACATTTTGATATTTAAGGTGAATTGCAGGAGTATTTTATTTCATTGCCAACCAGTGGCAATTCCAAAACAGGTTCTAAGACATTGTCAAAAAAGAAAAAGAAAAAGAAAGAAAAGAAAAGAAAAGAAAAGAAAAGAAAAGAAAAGAAAAAGAAAGCCTCTTCTTTCAAGTAAAAGAACTGAGAAAAAACAAAATAACTTTATATATATAGACCTCAGAAACAGAGAGGCTGGGGATGCCCAATTTATCAATATAATCAAGCAGCACGGTTAGGGCATATGATTTCATTTATTATGAAGACTCTTCTAAAACAATGGATTCAAACTGAACCTATGTCAGAGTCGAATAAAGTTATAAATCAATGGTTTTTACATCCAAAACATTTTTCTAGAATAAAACAGACTGAAAACATTTTTACAAAAGCAATGCTTGAAATTTGAAAAAAAAATCACAATTCTAATAAGGGATAATTCTCCTTTAACTCCTTTGATAATATGTTTTGTTCAGGATAATTATAAAGATTTGGCTAAAATGTTGAGAGCATATAATCTTTATAGACTAAAATATTTTTATAGCAATAGTGAACCTCTCAATAAAGATCAAATAGAGGAACAGATATGTGATAGGATACCATGGCTTTTTGGTGTCAACATAAATCTCTCCTGGGCCATAGAAATATTACAGCTCTCCAGAGTTAGGATTATTGCATTTATTTATATGATCAAGCTTCAATTTTAAAGATAAAAAATAGATCATCTACTTAATTATAGCAACAGAAACAATTACTGTGCAACATAACAAAAAAAGTCAGTGATTAATGAGACTTCAGAAGCAGGAACCATAATCTTATCAAACTTGGCTGGATGTTATGATTTACCTCAAAAGCAATAAATTATAATCTGGTGTATATGATAATTTTTCACATGTATAGTATCTGACTTTTATCTTGCACTATCCCCATCCTAGTCTCTCCAAAGATCATCAACAAGTGCGACCAATAACCAGACCTGAATCCTGACTGGAAGGGGTCCAGATAATCTGTTTCACCCTCTGAAATTGCCAAACAACTGCTTTTTCCCTAAATGGAAGATGAGAAACTGGACAGAAATTGTCCAGGCAGGTGGGATCAAATGATGTTTTTTTAAGGAGGGGGAAAACTGGGATCTTCTTACAAGGCCCCAGGAATGCATGTCAAATGAATGTTGGGAATGTAAAAATAAAGAAGTGACTTTTTATTATTTATGGTGGACATGTGATAAAGCAAAAAATTTTTGGAGTATGATTCATATTTTATTACAGATTATTCTGACAACAGAGATAATAATGAAACCAGAATTTTTCCTTTTGGATCTAATGGAAAGAAAACTGGAGAAAAAATTTGGAACTTTAATACTATATATGTTGACAGCAACAAGACTATTGTATATACAAAAATGGAAGGTCACTTTGATTCCTACCATGGAAGAATGGTTGCAGAAGTTGATGGAGTTGGCTGAAATGACAAAACTGACCACTTTGATTAAAGAAAAGAACGTTAAGTACTTTTGTTTCCACATGGAAACCGCTTCTGAACTTCGTGCTAGCTGTGGGAAAGAATGAAACTCTGACTTTGGATTTACAGATTAGATTATTAGATTTTTATAGAAATGACTTTTTCATACTATTATGGAAAAAACAAAAAGCTGTGATTTGATGTTAATGACTTATTTTATTGTCGGAAGTCAATGCTTCTTTTTCTTTCGTTTCCCCTATCTTTCCTCACTTCTCTTCCACCTTTACCTTCCCCACTCCCCTCTCAATGTTCTTCTATTTACTTTTGTATTTTGTATTTTATAATACTCTATAACTTAATAAAAAATGTTTTATTAAATATTTTATTAAACATTTATTTATTTTAAAAAATGTGCTACTGTGGCATTTTAAATAGAGGAATTAACATGCATGGTACTGATAGAAAAGCACCAGAACAAATATGTCAATGAAGACTCAATCAACCAGGCCAAAGGTGTCTAAAAGCTGAATCATGGCAATAGGACCAAACTTCAGACAGAATCAGAGAGCTGACTTGGTATAACAAGAGTTGGTACATTGTCTGACTTTCTGCCTAATTAATTTTTTGCTCTGACTGATGAAGTTGCTTGGATGAGTAACGAAACATCTCAAATTTAACCAAGTTTGTTTCAGTTGCCATGATTCATCCTTTACACACCTTTAGCCTGGATAATTGAGTCTTAATTGACATATTGCAATGCATTCTGGGGAGAAACCCCTGAAGTTGGTGTGGAAAGAGTTGGTACATTCCAGCAACTCCCTGACTCTCTGCCTAACTAATTTTGCTCTGACTGATAAAATTACTTAGGTGAGCAACAAAACATCTCAGATTAACAAAGTTTGGTCCAGTTGCCATGATTTATTCAAACTTTATACACCAGAACAAATAGACAACTATACAGTTTTGAAAGAAAGATTTGGGAAAAACAGGATAACAAGAGAAAATTACTCCAGTATTCTCATAATGAAGACTGATGGATGCAAATGGATTCCAGAGGGAACTGGGGGATGTCACAAAAGATTTGCTGCATAGTTCTACTAATGCCTTGGTAATGACCTGGAATCAAAGGGTGGCCAAGGCTCTGGACAGGTTGTGCCTATATAGTCTAGCTTGATCCATCAATCCCGATGCTCCCCATGGTTCATTGAGGAGCTGTCAGGTTTGAAAAGGATTAAGAGATACCTATAGCACTGCTGGACAAAATGTAGAACTGCTATTAAGGCCTAACTCATAGTGGTGAGAGCAGAAAAATAGCATTATTTCTTCTATTTAAGTAAATGAACAGAATCCTCAGTGCTATCAATGCAACCATCTGTTAATTAGACCCTTGTCCCACTAGCTCATAAAAGCCTTCCGAACAATGACCAGCAGGTGGGTTCAGGCAGTGATAAATTCCTAACTACAAGAAGAGACTTTCCCAGAACTTTTCAAGGCAGCCCTGATTTGCTCTCCTAAAATAACCTTCACTCCATACCAACTGCCTTGACAATTTTCATTCAGTTTCCCTTCTCCCCTTTTTAGGGGAAGTGATAGATAAGGTGATTATTTGGCAACTTCAGATGATGTAACTAATTTATTAGACCTCTTTCAGTGAGGTTTCAGGCTAGATAATGAGACAGAGGACCACACACTAATGGATGATCTCTGGTAAAGTGGGATGAACACAGTGCAACCAACTTGGCTCTTTTTGACCTCTCAGCTTCCTTTAATATCATCGACCATGGTATCCTTTTGGGCCGGCTACAGAGTTTAGAACTGAACAGCACAATTCTATGCTGGTTTAGCTCTTTTCTTCAAGGCCATTCCCAATTGGTTTTGATAGGAAGTAAGATAGCAGCCTCTCCCCACTCTTTTATGGCATATTGCAGGGCTCAGTACTCTCTCCACTCCCATTTAACATCTAATAAAGCTACTAAATGAGATCATGGGTTGAAATATCATCAAAATGCTGCTGAAACTCAACTTTATATATCCACATCTGAGTGACCCGAGTGATGGTGTTGCTAACCTCTCACAATGCCTGGAGGCTGTAGAGGCTTGGATGTGGGACAACGGGCTATGATAAACCCTGGTAAGACCGAGTTGCTTTGGGTTCATGGAGCTTCAAAATCTGGGTCTTTGACACGTTTAGTTCTATTCTACCCCATTTAGAACCAGTTTGCAACTTGAGGGTTCTCCTGGATTTATGATTTTTGTGTGAAAATTAGATCGCAGTCATGTCTTGGAGAGCCTTTGCATAACTTCAGTTATGCACCATCTGTGGCTTTTCCTGGATCGGGACCCCTGCACTTAGTCCCCCATACCCTAGTTATCACTCATTTGGATTACTGCAATGTGCTTTATGTGGGATTACCTTAAAGTGCATTTAACTGGTACAAGCAGCGTGAACAGTCTTGGTGGCCTATAGAATGGCACATGTTACACCACTGCTTTGTGAGCTGCACTGGCTACTGATGCAGTTCAAGCTATTGGTTATGACCTTTAAAGTCCTCCATGGCATAGGCTCAAACTACTTGATGAACCATCTCATCCCGCTTAAAATAAGTCTGCCCTGCTCATGCCAGCAAACAAGCCTGCTGAGGATCCCATTGGTCAAGGAATTATGACTGAGGCTTTTCTATTGTAGCATCAACTCTCTGCAACATCCTGCTCCTTGGGTGAGGTTTGCCCCCACCTTCCTATCTTTCCACGAGGGCATGAAAACCTGGTTCTGCCATCTGGACAGAGGGAGTCAATGGGGCAGTACATTACTAGAGATGGCTGCCAGACTAATTAGCTGACACCATCTCTCCCCCTGCACTTTCTGCTCCCTCTCTGATCATCTTTTTAATTTCATATTATTGTACTTCCATTATTTATATGGTTTTATTTCTTTACTTTTTTAATATTTTATATCTCCCCCTCCCCCATTTTATTGCTGTAAGATGCTCAGAGTATCCCCACAGCAAGATGGGCAGCAAATAAATTTATCAAACAAAAAACAATGGTAATTAACATAAAGTAACACCCTTTAGATATCTTACCAATTTGATATACAGTATTGTACAATATTTTATTTATTTATTATTTATTATTGCGATTTATATGCCGCCTTTCTCCCTGGGGACTCAAGGCGGCTTACAAAATGACAACATCAATACAAATCACAATAAAAAAAATAAATTAAAATCAACAACCCCATTAAAACAATTTAAAATTATCTCAGTGTACCCCCTAACAGATCTGCTGTTGGCGGAAGAGCCACGTCTTCAGCTCGCGATGGAAGAAAAGAAGGTCGGGGGCTGTCACAGAGAACGCCCTCCTCCTGGGGGCTGTCAGCCGACATTGTTTGGTGCACGGCACCCTGAGGAGGCCGACTCTGTGAGAGCGCACAGGACGATGGGAAAGCGGCTGGAGATGGTCCTGCAAGAAGCCCGGGCCTAAGCCATGAAGGGCTTTATAGGTAAGCACCAGCACCTTGAAATGTATCCGCAGTGCCACCGGCAGCCAGTGCAGCTCACGCAGGAGAGGTGTTACACGGGAGTATCTAGATGCCCCCGTAACTACCTGCGCGGCTGCATTCTGGACTAACTGGAGCCTCCGGACGCATCCCAAGGGGAGCCCCATGTAGAGGGTGTTACAGTAGTCCAACCTAGAGGTAATGAGGGCGTGAGTGACTGTGGCGAGGGCATCCCGGTCTAGAAAAGGGCACAACTGGCGCACAAGATATACAGTATCAACATATAAAGTATCAGCTTTAAAATATATTAATTTGTAAATGGTAGTAACATGTATTATAACAGGTTAAATCCTCTTCCTTCTGCAATCATTTTTCAATATTTTTCCTCATTTGGAAATCATACATTACAAAATGAATTATAATAAATGTGAATGGAACAAGCATAAAATAGAACATGAGCAGGAAAAAGTACTGAGGACCAAGTTTCAATTGTTCAGTAAGTTGTACAGGAGCACAGAAAAGGAAATGTAATGCCTTTTAAATTACTGTACTTCCAACAATATTTGTATACAACCATATATTTTAAATGTTTATTTAATGTTAATTGGGTCTTCCAAATGATCGAAATCTGGTAATTTCTAAATATAAAAACCTGTTGAAAGATCTAGAAAAATTAAAGAGGAACCTGATGCTGAAAGTTTGTTGGACTAAACTTGGATAGCTTTTATTATTATTTTTTCAAATATTGCACAACCTATTATCTTATGGTTTGCATAAATGCTGTTACTCAATCTAATTTTTTGGGTTTGCACATACTGAATGATAAACTCACCATACTGGCAAAACTGCCATAGCATGCTAAGCTAAAGGATGGTTGGCTTGTTTATGATTCCATGAACATAGCAGCATCCTAAGACCACAAAAATAAAATAATAAATAAAATAATAAAAATCCCACGGTCAACTATACGTGGAATATCCATGTCAGTAATTATTATTTTCGCTGCTGATGGATTCTCCACACCCATCTTCTAGCTACTGAGCCAAAAAGAAAAAAAAATCGGGCCACATACCACGCATTGACTTATAACTATTAAACCAGCAAAGAAAGAGCTATCGTAAATAGAATAATCTTTTTCTCCCCCGCTTTATCTGCTAAAGAAATCTATTTTGTATGCAAAAATTGGCTTCGGCTCTGATCATTGCATTTTGATATAACCTTGAGAACGTTTCACTATCAAGACCTCAAACAATCCAGGTCCTGAACTTTCAAAGGCCAAGATCCATTTCCCTCTCGGTATTATGAGATCGAATCGTAAATGCACTTACCCTTGTCAAATAAAGACAGCGAGAATCAAATGAAAGCAACCCCGAAAGCTCGTCTTGTCGTGATTCACCCGGATCACTATTAACTCCCGGAACCCTATGAAAGACGATTGAAGTGCGCTTGCGCCTCAGTCCTTCAAAATACTAAAAAAAAAAAAAATCTTCACCACCCAGAGGCTCATACGCATGCGTAGGCAAATAGGCAAGTTCAGTACTTAAATACGACTGCGCAGAGTGTTTCAAGCGGCTGTCAAAATTTTGTAATTCTTGGTATTGGAGTGGCAATCTGCAGAGCGGACATTTCATGGGTGGAAGCAATGAATGAGTTGGGAGCGCGTTAAGGTCGACTATAGTGGTCGCTGCTGAAAGTTTCTAAAGGTGCAAAGCGTTTAAGGAGGATGGGAGCAGACGCTGCGCGCGTGACTTCCTCTTGAAAATTTTTTAGCAAGTCTCTTGAATGGCAAGAGATCTCCAACCATGATTCAAGAGAAATAAAACACCAAAGGGGAGGAGTATTTGTAGACCATGAATGCTTATGTTCTATATCGTTACCTGGAAGATATATAACCTCCCTCTTTTAGGTCACTTTTACTAAGCATTGATATATATAGTGCATAGTCTGGGTGCTGTTTGTTTTTAAGATGGGGGTGTCAGCAAATCGTAAAAACAATAAATGCTAACAGAAATTACAAGGCATGAAATATGAAAAGACAATATGCCTAAATCTAGCTTGTTCATAATTTTCTATCTTTTAAAAAGATTTTTATCTCTTATATAGGCTAATGTAGATTCCTTCATTGCCTTTTAAATGTTTAGTGTTTTTGAACATCCCACTTCTCATCACGTACTTTTGTGATTTGATCCTCTTTCATCTTCCCTGTACCGTCAAACACCTCAGGTTCCTTATATTACTGATAATTAACTTTTGAATTTTATTCACCATTATCTTTGTTGTCTTTCTAGGAATATTCATTTTTTAAAATCTGCACACAAGAGTTGTGATAAGAATGAGTAAATACAGATTATAAAGACTTAAAATATTTATTATTAGTGATCTGCATACATGCATTCCAGTTACTTTGAACAGAGACTGAAAAAGCTAAACTGGTTAAAATCACCCAAGTCTGAATTCTACTAACAAGGCTGTTGATCAAATTGATCTCTCATTCCAAATATTTAAGTGAAATTCCACAGCTCACCTTCAAAAAGCAAATCAGCAAATAGATATGTCTCAATGCATTGTGCTTTGCTTTGAAATTTATTATTGATGGTATTTTAGAAGAATGATTGCTGGAATATAATTCCACAGTCAACTTTCAGCAGTTAAAGGTTGACTCTGAGACTAAGTAATGTGAATATTGACAAGAAAATGATCAAGAGATACTGGTTGTTCCTTTGTTTTTTGTGTCCTTAGTTTAATGTGGTCTTTGCCTATTTCTTTTTATAATTCCACACTGTACCAAACAGCAATTATGTCAGAAATAAAACTTATTTCTCTGCACTGTATACAACATATTGAAGGCAGAATCACAAAGCAGAGAGATGAAAGACACTGTATTTCCCAAGCTTTCAGGATCTGGGACAAGAGAGTAGGTGATTTGGTGTACCCCTGTGAGAGCTGTCTTTCATAAGTGTTGTTAGTCCTCCAATGTGAAGGCAAAGAAATATTGCAAAGTGAGGTCCACTGGAATACCGGAGATGGTGCATAGCTCAAGGATGATAAGTGGCAGAGGCAGGAATCACAGTGTTAATGGCGGCTGGATATGGCATGATCAGGGTTCTGGGAATGACATATACCAGTGATGGCTAACCTTTTTGCTGTCGTGTGCCAAAAGCGGGGGGAGTGTGGCGGGGTTGCGCACCTGTGCCCACAGCCATAATTCAATGTGCCCCACCCCCCCATATATGACCCCCCCCATGCTCCCCCTGCTTTTGGCATGTGATGGCACGGTGGGCCTTGTAGGCCTGTTTTTCACCCTCCCCAGGCTCCAGAGGCTTTCTTGGAGCCTGGGGTGGGCAAAAACAGCCTTCTCCAACCCCCCCCCCCAGGCCCTCCAGAGGCCGGAATCAGCTCATTTTCCGACTTCTGGTGGGCCCAGAAGGCCCAAAAATCAGCTGGCCGGTGCGCACATGCATGCTGGAGCTAAACTAGGCAACGCTCCGCATGCATAGGTTTGCCGTCACAGACATATACAGTGCATTCAAAAAGTATTCAGACCCCATTCACTTCTGTCAATTTTGTTATGCTGCAGCCTGATTCTACAGTTGTTGGAATTCATTTTTTTCTAATTAATCTACACTCAGTACCCCATAATGACAAAGTGAAAACAGAATTTTAGAAATGTCTGTAAATTTATTAAAAAGAGACAACTGCATTTTCCTGAATTGATGCAGCAGTTCCACTAATGATTCCCAGACAAACTGCAGCCTTCTAAATGCCTAACACCCAGCTCCACCCCAGAGCCTGAGAAAGACCCAGTATGTGAAGAGGTTAGCCAGGCAGAAGAGGCCCCTCCAGAAGGAAATGAGATGGGGCTCAACGAAGGAAAGTGGGGAGGAATGTGTAATCATCTAGATGTTTTGCAGGATGTACCACCCGGCATGGCAGATTCTTCAATCACCAGAGCAGAAGGATTCCTTTGAACTGGCATCACTCCCTCCCAAGTTCCTATGACAATGAAGATGACATGAGAGGAGGAAGAGATTGTTGTGGGGAAGGAGTGAAGTTGGGAAACACCCAACCAGGCAGGAGGGAGACCTCAAGTGTGGAATTAGTTCTGAGTCAATGTGCAGCCAACAAGTCCAGAACTGACCTCCCCCTTAAATTCCATAGAATCTTATCTTACTGTTCCCTGGCTAAGGTTGACAGTCTGGAAAAAAATCCTATATAATAGGTATTTAATAATAAAATAGGGAGCTTGAACCTTATGCATGTAGGTCTAGTTATTTATGCCTGACAACATTCAAAAGCTACACATATCTCCTCAGAAAGGATAAGGCTCTCTATTATGCTTTGCCAGGTTCTTATAATTGTCTAGGGATCTAACTGGAAGGCAGAGTTGTCCTTTTTTTCAAATTGCTGAATTGGACAGTGAGAAGGGGGTATGGGTGATGATGTATTTCATTCATCCTCAGGCCCAGAGAAACCTAGGTTTCTGAAGGAGAGGTGCCATTATTTTTCCATGATTCTTCTATTCCAACCGCTTGATTCTGGGCAAGTGGGAGGGGCTCAGAATCAGTTGGCTGGGCCTGTGGTAATGTGAGTGTCTGGTTTGAGAACTGTGGTGACTGGATCAGAGCGCTCGCTCTACAACCCCAATATGGAAGGTGAGATGGTTTGAGTTTTGCCGTTTTTAACACATTATAGTTGAAAGTACTTTTAGTCAAATTTTATTAGTAGCTGTCTCGAGTTTTGATCACTCACTCCATAACCACCATGCTTTTCTTCATTTCTGCTTCGGCAGCAATTTTCCATTATCTCAGGCAAAGGGGAAAATGGAAAAATTAGGGATTTCCCATTGACTCTATCTGACATGCCTGTCCCAACTGTTTGAGATATCATGCACACCTGGAAAGATTCCCAAGCAGAGGAATTTATATTTAGCCTACCTACAATTTTCAAAAGTCCAGCACTCGGGGTGGGGAGGAACTCTCTCAATAGATTATGGGCATCTCGTTCCTTTCTACTTACCAGGTTTTGAATGTCAGGCACTTGGGAGGAGTCTCTAACAGTCAGAAACTAGGCTGGCAACTGCCCAGATAACACAATTCCTTTCTCAATCTGCTGGAGCCTTCAAGTATCTGTAAAACTCCTTTGTTTTTCAACATCTCTGGGTTATAGTCTGACACAAGTTTGAAAGACTTCAGATGCAACTGAGAATGAGCTGGGGTGCAAGTTATGGGCAGCAGTGGGAAAAACATAAAAGGGAGATATGTGCATGCACAATTATTAAACACAAGTAATGAATTTTGTGAGGAACTTACCAACTTAGGAATCTCCGGTTCAAGTGGCTGTTTGGTTCAAAGCCAAATCTCCCTTTACTACCTATACTGGGGCAGGTAAAGCCATGGGTAGGACTTTCCAGGCAAACAGTCTGGTGCCAGCTAGGTGATGTTTACCCATGCTAGGTCTGCTTTCCAGTTTAGTGTCAGAATCCCTTCATGGTCTCTAAATTATAAGAATTTTTTTGGTACATTCAAAGCTGGTCATGAATGGGCACATAGGACAACTACATTAAATGAAGGGTAAGTTTATTTGACAGAACAACATTGACATACTGTAATCAAAGGTAATTACAATTTGAAATGCCAAAGACAGTAATATTTACTGGGAAATTGGTTCTTTGTTTAGTGAAATATATGAGTGTCAGTTAGTGAGTTTGCACTGGGGAACATGTGAAATCCATAAGAAGGAAATGTCATTTTCTCACCATGTGGAATGTGGTGATTTTTGTCCTCTTTGTGCATTTAGGTGAACTTTGGATGAGGGGTTTGTGTTGGGGAATTGTACTGTGTGACTGAGATTTCCAGGTCTCAAGAGGATTTGCTATAGTTATCATTAAGTTGCTGGTACAGGTAGTCCTTTAGTTAAGATTGGAGCCTGCCCATTCCATTCGTAACCCAAGGATTTGTGGGAGTGAATTTCATACTTTGAACAAGATTACTCTCTGCTTTCGCCCATGCATTCAATAATCGAATGCACGGTTCGTTAAGTGGACATGAGGTATCTTGGGGCAGAGAAAGCTATGGGGGGAGGGGGGGCTAGTGATGGAACAGGCCACCTACTTCAGATCACCCAAGACCTTCCCACATATACCTCCCCTGGGGTCCCCACTATTGCTTTCCCCCCATCCAGCCATGCTGGGTGACTTACCTTATGAAGTTGTCTCCTCTCCAGCCTGTTGCTTTGTCTGTTTCCTCCTTTCTCATCAGCAAAGGACTTGACGAGGCCTTCAGTGATGAAAAAGGAAGCCTGGAGGGTCATGCACAGCGTTCCAGGCCTCCTTTCTCACTGGAGTTCTGCATGAGGCTTCCGACCTTCCGGGCCTCATTTTTCATTGCCATAGGCCTCATAAAGCGGATCTCCAGTGAGAAAGGAGGCCCAGAAGGCCGCACATGGCCCACTGGGCCTCCTTTCTTGTCGGCAAAGTGCTTGAAGATTGTGTCCCTTTAGGCAGCCCTTTTAAAAAGCCTTTGCTGGTAGGAACAGAGCTTTGGAGGGACACTCCTCCCAAGCTTCACTAGTGCTGACAAAGGCTTTTTGCAAAGGGCTGCCAAACCCTACAGGAATGCAATCTCCCTGCAGGTTTCAGCAAGAAAATGGCAAATGGAGGGAAGGCCTAAAGGACCATAGCCTTTCCTCCGTTTGCAAATGTCCAAGCCAGTGGTGGTACTCCGGATTGGGCGAACTGGTAGCGGTGGCGGCGGGAGGCTCTGCCCACCCACCCAGATGCTTCTACGCATGCACAGAAGCATTGCACACCACACAAGCGTGCACGTATGAGCAAACCGGTAGCAAACTAAATTGAAACCCACTACTGGCCCAGGCCTTAATTTGCAGAGAATAGAGGGAGCTTATCACCAGGAGGTAGCGGGTTTGGTGAACTGGTGTAATAAAAACAGTATAATTTTGAGGACTTCCGGTGGCTCCGCGGCTCGTTGACGATGCCTAGAAATGGGCGCCCGCTTCCTTGTTCTGTAAAATCTCCCGAACAGCTGACAAACGCTGTCGGGAAGCTTGGGAAAGCTCTCCCCGGGCAAAGGGGAGAGTGAAGAGCAGGCTGGTGGGGGTAGAGTTCCCCAAAGCCCCCCAGGAAAAATTCTGGGGTGCGAAGAAGGGGAACTCCCCAGAAACCAGCCAAGAAGCTCCGGACCTGGAACGACTCTGCCTTGATGCAGAGCGAAACGACGCGACCACACCAGCAATTAAAATCATCTTTGGGTAAAAAAATAAAAGTATTAAGATTTATTTTTAATTTTATTTTGAATTGTAACTAAGAAGCTGGCTGAACAGAGCAGGAGAGCAGGAATGGATTGCATAGTCTTTAACTCCGCCTGAAAACTTTGAAAGGGAAAAAAAATGGTGCTTAGTGAAAGTGATTGTTAGCGCTTGTTACATTTGTAGCAGACAAAGAGCCATGAAGAACGTTTAGAGCTGACTTGGAAAAGCTGGAATAATGGCTCAAGTTGGACCTGCAGGATTATGGTCTTTGGATTTAAAAGATACTCAAATTGGATTTGCAAAGATTTTTCAAAAGCTTTCAGACTTGATTACCTCTAATATTTTGTCTTTAATTCAAAAGAAGTCTGACAATGAAATGTAGTTGGGAAATCCAGAGGATGTTATACAGCAAAGTTCACAGAAGGAGACACAAGATGCAGGGACCTGTATGTTGGTGGACATGGTTCAAATGAAAGCTCTGGTGGGCATCCCTAACTTGTTTATAGAAGGATTGCAATTGAATAAATCAATGCAAGTGGAAGAACTATTTGGCAATAGGAGGTTTGATACACAAAGGAATAGCCTGCTGGACGATATAAGTAAGAAATGGCGGAACCAGGATTATAAATTCAAGCTAAGGGAGCAGATTATTAAACTGAAGGGGACTTTTATGATATATCAGCCTCAGGGCAAGTTTAAGAAGTTAGGAGGGCCTGAAGGAATATGGAAAGAACTATGGCAAATAAAGGATTGGAAGAAATTTAAGAAGAAGATGAAATATTTTTAATAATGATGGTTTTAAAGGTTATGGATGTTTTATAGGTAAAAATGGATAATGCTCTTTTGTTTCTCTTCTCCTTTTTTCTATTATTATAATGCCTAAAGTTAAAAATAATTTACCCTCCGGAAGGTTGGGGATTTATATTTATAATGATTCAAGAAATATTACTGATGTTTAATTTTAATAAGTTAAAAAGATGGTTTATAATTTTAGCTTGTTATAAGAAAGATGGTTAATAATTTTAGTTTTATTATTGTTGAAAATGTAAAATTCGAAATGTATAATTTTAAAGCTACCTTTTTTTTCTTTTTTTCTTTTTTTCTTTTTTTCTTTTTAAAGGATTTAAGGGATTTGTTTTTATTTTTATTTTGTGAAAAATGTTTAATTTTAACAAGTTAAAAGATGAATAATAATTTTAGTTTTGCTATTGTTATAAAGGTATAATTTTGGGGTTATTTTAGAAAAGAAAAAAAACATGTATAATTTTAACAAGCATAAAGGTTTAAAGGGTTTGCCTTTCTTTTTTCCTTTTCCCTTTTTTTTTCTTTTTCTTTTTTGAGCAAAATGCTTAACTTTAAAGTTAAAAAGAAGGATAATAATTTTAGTATTATTTTATTTAAAAAAATACTGTACAATTTTAATAAGTATAAAGGATGGATAATAATTAAGGTTTTAATATAGATGTTGGAAAAAAAGGTGTTGGTGAAAGGCAGGATATCTGTTTGGGATTCTGTCTTTGGTTTTCTTTTTCTTTTCTTTCTTTCTCTTTTTTTCTTTTATTATTGGTGTTTTTATTTTCTTTTATCAAGGTTAGTCATATTTTTAGGGAGGCTGATAAAGTTTAATTAGGGGAGTTAAAGGATTTAAGGGAAATTTTGAATTTTTCTTTAGTATGTTAGTATATTTTAGTATATGTTTATGTTTGTTATTGTAACACCCTGTTACTGCTTGGGGAGGTCAAGGTTGGGGAGGGGAGGGTTGGGGGTGAGGGAGAAAAGATTTTATATAAATGTAAACACAACAGGAAAATTTGAAATGTAATAATGATAGTGTAATGTGTTTATTATTAAGAATATGAAGGGGGTGGGGGGAGGGGGAGAAATGTTTAATTTTGTTTGTAAAACTTTTTCAATAAAAAAAAACCAGTATCATTTTAAATGTAGGAAAAACAAAAAAGATCATTGTCGATATCAGAAAAGGCAGGTACAGCCATACACCCAGGGGTGAAATGCTCCCAGTTCGGACCGGATCACCTGGTCTAGTAGTGATGGCGGCAAGTGGTTCGGAGAACCAGTAGCAAACATCCCTGCCCCCCCCCCATGCCCAGCTGAGCCGCACAATCATCAAAGGCTTTTTTTTAATTTTTAAAAGCATTTTTTCTACAACCTCTTCGTCGAAAAAATGTTTTAAAAAGTTTTTTATAAAGCCTCTGATGATCCCGCGGCTCAGCTGGGATCGTCAGAGGCTTTTAAAAGCATTTTTTCTACAACCTCTTCGGCCAAAGAGGATGTAGAAAAAATGGTTTTAAAAGTTAAAAAAAAAAAGTTGGCACGCCTACCCAGTCACATTACGCAAGCCACACCCACCCAGTCACATTACCCACCACCACCACCAAGCCACGCCCACAGAACCGGTAGTAACAAATTTTACATTTCATCACTGCATACACCTCTGTGTTTTAATGATTCAACTGTGGAGGTGGTTACTACCCCGTTTTCCCCAAAATAATAAGTCCCCTGATAATAAGCCCAATCAGGTTTTTGAGTACATGGCAATAAGGCCCAGCGCTTATTTCAGTGTTCAAAAAAATATAAGACAGGGTCTTATTTTCGGGGAAACATGGTAGAATCACGTTTCCTGAGTATGTAACTAACAAGCAGGTTAGCTTGGTCACTCAACTGTGAGACACTGCTGAAGCTTCGTCACTCACTGTTTAAGGGGGCACAATAGTGTATGCATTTTCTGCATTGCATGAGAAGAATACACTTCCTTCCCCTGTCCTTACCACTTTCTATAGAGGGATGATTGAGAGCACCCTGTCGTATTGCATTACTGTCTGAAAGCATACTGCTTCAGTCAGGAAGGCAGTGCAGAGAGTGGCGGGGATGGCAGAAAAGATGATTGGAAGTTCACTTTTTTCTATCCAGAACATAGCATATAAGCACTGTTTGATCAGGGTCCACAGTATTGTCAAGGACTCTACACATCCTCTTCACAACCTGTTTTCTGTATTACCTTCCTGGGAGGACACTTTGTGGTTTCCAAAGTAGAACATCTAGATTCAGTCACAGTTTTGTGACTGAATATAATATAATTTCATTTCATGTATGTATGTATGTATGTATGTATGTATGTAATTTCATTTTTAATGTGTACCAGTGTGTTCACAGTAAAAAAAATGACAAGGGCATATCTCATCAAATGAGTCCTGGGACTGTGGAAAGCTTGAGACAAAAGCTCAAAAAAATCGTGCCTTGGACTTAAGAGAGAAATTCTGGCTTTCTGTTGTTATTCTGCATAACAATAAAGCAGCATTCCTGGAATCCTGGTAGTTTGTTTCCTAATCAGGTCAGCCTTGAAGGACTCAGAGTTTCTAAAGAGAAATTATTCTATACAAGTTCAGTACATTATTCTGGAAAATATATAGAACTCACTTATATTTCTTACACAAAAATAATCTTATAGTATTTTATGTATCATGGATGGATCTCACTGAAATTAAACATGTCATTAACAAAAAAAAAGTTTTCTAAAAGGCAAATCAAAGAATCTATCAAAATCTGTATTTTATTAACTGCATGCCAAACTTTAAAGTCTCATGCTGGTGTTTTAATAAATCCACAGGCTGAAAAAAGTACAGCTACTTAAAGAGTTATATTGAGTTTAATTAGTTGACTTCTCCAAACATTTGTGTGTATTTTCAGGATCATGCAGAAGATTTAAAACAGAGGCTGCTTTAATTAATATTAGGCCAAGAAGAAAGAAAAAACAAAGAATGTATGTTTACTAACCTGAATATCCTGCATGTTGAGGCAATGCTCTCTTCTTTTTTTCCTTTGAAGATGCTGTTCTCATAAGCAACATTTTTTTTCTTGCATAATTTTGTGGCCTGTCCTGTCTGACTGGCAAATTCAGAAACTTCTTTAGAACATTTGCAATTAAGTTTCTCTTCACCTGTTTTGATGTGTAAAAGGTTTATTTCAAAAACGTAATTGTCCTCTTTGGTCTATGTTCTAATCACTGGCTAGAAACCAGGAGACCATGAATTCTAGTCCCGCCTTAGAAGCCAGCTGAGTGACCTTGTGTCAGTCAGTCTCTTTCAGTCCAACTCATCTCACAGGTTGCTGTTGTGGGGAAAATAAGAGGAGGAAGTGGTGTTGGATATGTTCTACCCAGAGTTATAAGGAAGATGGGTGGCATAAAAAATTATTAATAAAATTTAAAAATAAATAAATGTTTGCTACCTTGAATTCAGGGGTGAAATGCTCCCAGTTCGGACTGGATCACCCGATTCGGTAGCGATGGAGGCGGGTGGTTCGGAGAACCAGTAGCAAAAGTTTCTGCCCCCCCCCCAGCTGAGCCGTACAATCATGAGGCTTTTTTTTAACTTTTAAAAGCATTTTTTCTACAACCTCTTTGGCCAAAAAAAAATGCTTTTAAAAGTAAAAAAAAAAGCCTCTGATGATCACGTGGCTCAGCTGGGATCAGCAGAGACATTTAAAAGAAAAAAAGCCTCTGCCATCAGGCAACTCAGCTGGGATCGTTAGAGCCTTTTGAAAGCATTTTTTTACACTCTCTTCACTGTAGAAAAAATGGTTTTAAAAGTAAAAAAAAGAAATTGGCCATACCCATACAGTCACAACCCCCCCCCCCACACACACACACCAAGCCAAGCCCACAGAACCGGTAGTAATAAATTTTAGATTTCACCACTGCTTGAGTTATTTGGAAAAAAAAAAAAGGTTGGATACACACAAAATTTAAATATTTGCCCAGATCTCACCTATTACCTCCAATTTTTGGTAGATGGAATTCTGTTGTTCTGTTGTACTTTTAAAGGGTGGTACAATATTTTGCCAAGTATAGTATTTATTATCTTTGCATCGCATATATAATAAAACACATAGGCCAAACATATAACATAATGTTTTTGAATAATTTTCATGTTTTACAAAAGATTTAAACAACAAAAATAAATCAGATCTAAAATTTAAAAAATCAATTTAAATAAAAATTATTATCTTAAAACAATTGATCAATATACACACAAATTACTATGCTATTCCTTTTTGAGCAAACAGCATTATGCTGAGTGCAGAAATACTAAAAGAAATTAAAGGAGTGAAATAATAAAAAGGAAAGGCAATGTAGGTAAAACAAACTTACCTCCATACTATTTAGTCTTTTACATATTTTCCATTCAGTGTTTGCCCTTGAAACTATTGACTTCTAGGATGTTCATAGTATATTGTCCATAAGAATATGTGGCTTTCTCATCTTGAGGATCTCATCCACTCCATCCAACCATAACATCATTGGCCTTCTTCTGTAATATGCTGTCTCTGTTTTATAGGTTAATTCCTCACTTATTCTCTTTGACCAAATCATCTCAATGTTCTTCTTTATAGTAACCACTATTTAATCCATTTTAATTCAGGAACCATTTATTTTTTTAAACACTCTTTGGTTTACACACACACAAAGTGAAAATGGAGGTGGAACGAGTGATGTTTAACTGGCCACACACCCCTACCCTCCCTCCGAGGTCAAACACAACCTTGATGTGGCCCTCAATAAAATTGAGTTTGACACCCCTGCATTAAAGCAACTGCATTCAACTTATTTTTATGTTTTTCCTGATATACTCAGTTCTCACTTCTAATAGAATAAGTGCACTCTTATTTCTATTGTGTACCCTGCACACCCTTCCAGACCCAAGCAACACCTCTTGCACACCTGGGCTATTTCTTTATTATTTGTATACTCATTTTAATTATTAAGGTATTATCCAGTTTCATTGAATATTCAGTGAAGCACTTTTTCTGTATGATTCTTATTACCAGTTATTTTTAAATCTACTTCCAGATCAATCTAAATCTTGTCCTGTAATATTTGTTTCCCTTTAATAATATTTATACACAGTCTAATACAGCAAAATAGTTTTGCTCCATTCTGTATTAATAGTTCAGTTTAAGTGTTCTTCCCCTTATAATTCAGTTCCTTCTGGTTCTCTGTAACCAGTCTTCAAAATCGTATCTTTCTTAAAGAATTCAAAACAAAAGCATTTTCCCATAGGAAGAATTCTTATTTCAAATCCATTCTGAACCCTTAGTCAGTTTTGTAATTTTCCAAAATAAATGATCTAATCATTCTTCTGCTGTTTATTCCCCCGTTTTAAGTCTTTAAACTTGTATTTAAAACTTATTTTGCTAAGGATTAAAGGAAACTTTCTTGGTACCATAAAACTTGTTGACCCAAAGGTCCTTATACTGAAAACCAGTTAATTCCAAAATTATTGGAAAAAGGAATATACAACTGTGGTGCCCTTTTAAAAGTTTGAATGATGGCTTTCTCTCATCTTCCAGGGCTCTAATCCAGATGACACTGCTGTTTTACAGTTTGCTCACAAGAAACACCTTTTTGGAGTACTTGAGAGCAATCTTAATTGTCCTCTTGTCTGGAGAGGAAGTACAAACAGCTGGTCTACTTGCCAGCTCTTCATTCTGCTGCAGTGATTGCCATTTGTACAGGAAGACATTATGAAGGCAATATCAGATACATCACTACAAACGGGACATTCCTTTATATTGAAAGATAGCCTTATTTTTCTTAAATATTGGTTTAACTTTATTGATAGATCCCCATTCTTAAAAGCTAGAGGCTCAAGAGATAAAATATGACCATTTAACTTTACACAAAATTAAATAATAAACTGACTGAGAGATTTGCAAAAGATGACTATTATGAAAATATAAGCAATTTTAATGGGGCTGCTCTGAGGGTCTTTTATAGCAGTGTAATAACCCCAAAACACCATCACCTTTGTTTGTACAATTATTTTGAAACAAAGACTGTGGCTATATAAAGACAAGCTCTGATCTTGTTTACATTAGAGGAGGACTCTGAATTTATATATTCATCCCTCAAAAAAAGAAAACTCCCCTCCCTCAAGCTTTCATTACAATACTTCACAACAGTCCCGGGAAATTTAAAACTGGGATTCAGCATTTACGAAAGGAATGGGGCTTCTTTTTAGAAACACATTCGAGGCAGGAATCGACTTTTCGGATTCTTGATTATGTAAGCAAAATCCTTTTCTCTGACGATGGCAGGTATGCGATCTGCGTTTGTTCGCAAGCTCGTTTTTGCCGATAAGCACTGACAAAAATGTGCGCCGCCGTTCCCCTTTCTCACTCGACTTTGTAGCTATTCTTCGGTTGCTGCATTCACTCTGAGCAGTCACTTAATACACTGCTCGCTCCACCTCCCCAGCCTTCGTCTAAATTTTCTATATTATAGCACGGTGAGGAACCTGCCCTTTGCACGAGCCAAAGCGGTATTGGAGCTTGAAGTGAGCTTTGGAGGACAGTATTGTCGGCGAGTAACTGTAACCATTTCACTACAGCTTGTATTATTCCCAAAGCTTAGCTTCTCTAACAGGTGCTACAGCTCGGCTCTCCATTTCAGATCCAAGATTTTGAATGCCGGTTCGGCATTATTTAACAGCTCTGTCTGTAGAAAAGAATTCTACCCAGCGGAATGGGAGAGTATGTTACACTAGTGCAGCCTAAAGGGCTGTCATACAAACCATTTGTGAACGTTTTAATATCACGCACCCAGCCTTGTGCTTACTGTATCTCTAACCATTTTACAAATAATTTGGTCGATACCTACATACGGGGGTATATTCTGGTGTTTTAATAATCAGCAGTTGCTCCTGATATGCTAATTTGTTGAGACAACACACCCGGTTCGTTGGGCCTCCGAAAGAAAACACCTGCTTATAAATATTGCATAGCTTCCCTGCCTCGCAAACGCAACGAAAGTTGTTGTTATTCTGCAAGACATTCAGGTCCCCAACGGGACGAAGAGATCGCCCTTGTTTGTGCCTCTCTATCTTGGCCTCGGGGACGGAAGTTGCCTTTCTAGTTGTTGCTCCCTGAATGCCAGGCGAGAGCCAGCAATAACTTTCCACTCCGCGCTTATCCTCTTTTTAGACGCCCCGCGCTCTCACACAGGAGAAGGCAGGAAGCTTGGGACTCAGCTAGAGTGGGAGTCCGGCGTGAATGAAACACCGCGCGCCAACCAATTGGCCCAGCAGAGTAGACGCCCGCCATCTGCCCCACCGCCAGCTGCAATTTAATTGAGTTGAACAGTTTCATTCAAGGCAGCGCAAGAGCCGCTTTTCAAACTAACTATGGCTACTCAGTCCGGGGACTACAAACCCGCCAATGGGTAAGGCTACTCGAAGGGGGAGCATTTTAGACGTTACTTTTAAATTGGAGATATGAGAGTTGGAGATATGAGAAAAAGCAACGGGGTGAGGCTTGTCCCGGTTTTTATTCCTCTTGGCTGCAAGTTGCTCAGGGCGGGGTAGAACAAGCAGTGTATATCTGATATACATTTCGCAGACGGCGTTTTGACGGAGAAAAGCCGCCTTCAGGTCTTGCATTTTCAACAGACAGTACCATTTTAAGGGTTAGCAGATTTAGGTTGGTAGTGTTCTTAATGGCTCGGCACGCGAGCCCTTTCCTGACCACAGTATTTCCAACCCGTCCTGGGTTTGTACTACCTAAACTAACTAGAGATTAACAAAAACTAGCAAAAGGCGACGTTCTCTAAAACGAAGGCGCCAGCGCTCCTTAGCATAGTCAAATCTGGAGTCGGGAGGGTCTCTCCCCCGCTTCTCTTCTGCGCTCCTTCACCCCGCCTCTTCAGCTGTTGACAGTTGAGGGTGGAGTTGGAGCCTGGCTGGCAACTGGAAGGGAGCAAGTGGGAGGCGAGTCTTTTGCTTAGTTAAGGCGGCAGGAGACAGTGAAGGGTAGGTCCTTCGGAGCGACGGCTAAGCCCCGGCAAGCGGCTGGGCTTCGCATGCCAGGAGGAGCAGAAGGAGCTTTTTTGGCCCAGAAGCCGTCTAGCCTCGCTCCTGTGTCGCACAGACTAACCAGTGATTGGGAAATGATTTCAAGTTTAGTGTTGCCATGACACCATAGTTCAAAAGATTCCAAGAGCTGCAGTGCAATGTAGCATATTGGTTATTGGTGAACTAGGATGGAGATTCTAGATTCAGTCTTAACCATGGAAACTCAGCTAGGTGATTCTGGATTAGTCACTTACTTTGCCTAATTAACTTTACGGGTTTGTTTTGGTGGAGATAACATGTTAGAGATTTCCATGCCAAGCTACCTTGACCTCTTAAGAGGACACTTGGAATATAAATATAAAAAATAAATACTGTAGAGTAGTAGTGCTGGATGGGACTGATATGGGCAACTGGAGAAGAGTGTAGTAATTATGTTCCTCTGGTGTTTCATAGTTGGAAACATTCCTAAAACCATTAACTCTGTTTAACTATAAAAATAGACGTGCTCCATATATTTGGTTTATTTCTCTTGAAAGGAACTCTGATACTTAAGTCATACAACTATGAGAGAACAGTTGACTCATCTATTGTTTTATGATAGTAGGATAAAAAAAATACATGATTTGATACTGTACAAATGTTAACTATATTGTTAGAGGAGAGCATAAACTTAAAATAGAAAATTTTTAAAAGTGTGCACTATTTTTAATAAGCAGAAAAAAATTAGCCAAGCTGGAAGCCCTCTTCCTTGTCCCTTTATTAATTTAGTAATTGAAAGAGTATCATCCATCTACTGTTCCAAATCATAAGTATTTATTCATGGTTTAAAGAAGACATGCCTTTTAATAACCAAATGTTTAAATGTTAATAGTATTTATTGCCTTCCGTGTAAAAGTCTACAAATATGACAACAGCTTTGGAATGACTACAGTACTGATTTATTTATTTTTAAAACTATAGACAAAAGTACCCCATTTTTCAACAAGGTGTAGGCTTCCAATCTGTCTGATTTGACTGTGAACTAAATATTTTTAGCATAAAATTCTACATTAAGTTTTAGTTTTCCAAATATTGCCTGAAGTAGTAATTTTGAAAAAGTGATTTTATTTCAAAAAGCTTTAATGACTCATAGACTTTTTACTTTTCTAAGCATTTATACAATTACAATTTAATCAATTGAACATTTATGTGCTACCTTATAATTCTAATTAGAATTATAAATTCTAATTCACAGTTTCTAATTCATAGTGAAATAAATTATTTTCCCATTTCAGTCTGGGTTACATATTGTAAAGGAAACTTAAGAAGGAACACTAATTTATTACAATGCTTGTAAATGAATTTTAAAGATGTTGATTATGAGACTTATCTACTGCTAAATTAGCTTGCTTAACTGTGTTTCTGAAATAATCACAGTGCGTCAATTCATATATAATATTAGGCAATGAGCCACAGTTTGCAAAATATTTTGACAAGGTTTACAAATCAGGTTGTTGCCTACTGTGTTATGTCCTAGGCTTCTTTTTTTATTGCTATAGTTGAATGACTGTTCTAACTCAATTTATATGTTCTGCTGTTGTGTACACATAGATCTTTAAATACATTTGTAAATATATAATGATATATAAAGATCTATGTGTACACAACAGCAGAACAAAAAGTTAATTCAGAATGAAAAAAGATAAAGAATAAAAGAATCTGTACATTTAGCCAAGATCTGCACTAGACACTTAAATGTTTTTTATTGGAAATCAGTAGAGCTTGAGGGTTTGTTTTTGTGATTTAAACCTCTGGCCTGTATGTTTAGAGTGTCACCCAACAAGACATTTTCAATATTTTCAGACCCAGCACTTGATGTTTATCCAATACTCATTGTGAAATATGTAACAGAGTTGTGGATTATGGAAGTTAAATTGTATGTAAATTAAATATAGGTCTTTATGAATGTTCATACAGAAAAATGCTTGTTTTATAGATCTATTAGAGATTTATGACAGCTAAAACTATGAGTTAGATAGTTTTAAAGCTGTCTATGAACAATGTTACTATTCTTCTTTCCTGATAATAAATAATCCATCCAGTTTTGTCTCTGCATTATAAAATGTTCTGAAATTAGATGTGCAATTTGAAAACAGTTGCACTCCTTACCCCTCAGTGACTAGGGGATGCATTTTTAGAAACAGAAGTTATGTGTGTCATTGGTGTTAAAAAAAGATACATCATTTTAGAAAGTTATTTATATGCAGAATGTACTTGCATATAACTTTTTTTAGCTTTTTTTCATAGGGTTTGTCAGGTTATTAGAATGGTTGATTACTAGGGCTCTGCAAATTTTTAGAGAGATGTTTCATAAGGTATATTTTTGTAAACAGAAGCATCTCTGAAATTTTAAAGCAGTTGCATCTTTTACAGAGTTCAGATGGCTGTCCAGTTCATGCAACATTTCTGCCAGTATCAGCAGAAAACCAGCTTTGCATGTACACAGACACATAGTTACAGGTAGCTCTCAACAACAGTTCATTTAGTATATGGCAAGGGAAAAACCCTAGAGTTAGATACAAATTACTTCAAGATGGTAAGGAAAGAGGAGGTTTGGGTTTACCAGACGTGAAATTGTATTTTGATGCTTGCTGTTTGGTTGGCTAAAAGAGTAGATTAATCTGTAGAATAAGAGGTTACTCAATTTAGAGGACCACAAATTAAGATTTGGATGGTGTGACTGTGGCATGACAAGGTTAAAGTAAATGTTGATTTTAATAACCATTTTGTTAGATGTGCCATCCTAAGAGTCTAGAATAAATATAAAACAAGGGTTTTTTTTATAAGATGCCTCTCTGGGTGTTTCCCCCAGGAAGCTTTTTTAAAGAAAGGAAATGGTGGCAAAGCCAGACTGGTGGAATTATGGTCAAATAATATTTTTTTAAATTTTGGTAATCCTATCCTCAAACCCAAAGAGGAATTGGAATCAGAAGGACACATCTGCCATTGGTTTACATATTTACAATCGAAAGAAAGGTTCAAGTAGATAAGAAGAGTTATGGATTTGACTTTGTGAAAAATGAATTGGAAATCCTGCTGCACGGTAGTGATGAACATATTATTGCAAAGGTTTATAAATTGTTATTGAATTTGAATTTGGAGAATGAGTAGGTAAAGCATTGTATGATTCAGTGGGCAAGAGACTTTGGATACAATATAATGCTAAAACAATGGAAGAATATGTGGAAGAAAGGTCTAAAATTTACACTAAATTATAATCTGAAAGAAATTTTCTGTAAAATGATGTATCATTAATATTTAACACCGTATAAGTTGTCAAGAATGTATAAAGATGTTTCAAATGAATATTAGAAATACAAATGTATTTATACAAATGGTGATGTCAGTCCTTGAAGCCATCTTTTACTTTGGATATTACTTTGTGATAAAGCAAAGAAATGTTGGAGTAGGATTCACATCTTAATACAGAAAATTCTCAAAGTGAATATAAAGATAAAACCAGAAACTTTTCTTCTGGGTCTTAACGAAAAAAGACTTTGGAATTTTTTTTGGAATTTTGATGTTATATAATATGTTGACTGCAGCAAGATTACTTTATGCACAAAAATGGAAGGACACTTTGATTCCTACAATCAATGAATGGTTCCAAAATCTGATGGAGTTAGCAGAGATTGACTGCTTTGATTAAAGTAAAAAGATACAATTACTTGGAATTAACTACTTGGAAATCACTTTAGGACTTTGTGCTTGGTTTTTATCGATTAATAATTTGTTATAGAAATGACTAGTTTATATTATGTAAAAGGAAAACGTTGAGGTTCGATGTTAACTTATTCTACTGCACCAAAAGAAGTCAAAAGTCAATGCTTTTTATTTCTTTTTTCCTGTTGCCCCACACTTTTCCTCTCCCTTTTTCCTTCCCTATTTTCCTTCTATTTACTTTTGAATTTTCATATTATGTATTATAAACTAATAATAATCATAAATTTTATCATATATTTTAATGATATATTTTAAGAAGATACTTAGTTGATACCTAGGATGTTGGCAGCAATCCGTATCAACCATTAGCACCAGTCAGTGGTATTTGTGACACATTTTTAAATGTTCAGTTGACTTGAATAATGTTCGGTTTAATGAATAAAAGATAATAATAATAATAATAATAATAATAGAAAACTTATCAAGCATAACCACCAGGTAGACAAACAGACAGCTTATAAGAAATCAGAAAACAAAAGTCTTGAAAGGAGAAAAGTTGTTAATGGTTTGTGCCTACAAGAGGAATCAGTCATTCTTTCTTAGAAATTTTTACTTGATTATTCTGTTGTATGCACAAATATTCTCTTACCTTATTGAAATCTTAAGAGGGCATTTTTAAATCACTACAAATGTATTTTTAAACAAAGTGTGTGTCCTTTAACAAAGAGATTGTTTAAATAAAGAAAGCACTGAATCCTAACAATTCATTTAGTGACCATTCAAATTACAACTGCACTGAAAAAAGTGACTTTTGACCATTTTTCAGAGGTACAACTTTTGCAGCATCCCCACATGTGATCACTTGTGATCAAAATTTGGATACTTGGCAACTGGTTCATATTTATAACCATTGCAGGTCATGTGATCACTTTTTGCGACCTTCAGATAAGCAAAGTCAATGGGATAGCCAGATTCACTTAACAACTGGGTTAGTAACTTATCAACTGCAGTGATTCACTTATGATAAGAAAGGTCATAAAATGGATCAAAAATCACATAACTAATGTCTCACTTAACACCAGAAATTTCGGGCTCAATTGTGGTCTTAAATCAAGGATTACCTGTATTAAGATTGAGTTGCAGACTAAAAGATTGGAGGTTTCAAAACTCCTCTCCCAAAGTCCTCTGGGTTTATGTTCTCTGGCCTAGGTTCCTTCCTTATTGTTGTTTTCTGGTAATTATTATTGTATTATTGAAGAGGAATACTTACAGCTGACATTCTGGAATATGATAATCAGAGACAGCTTTCAAAGCAAATCCTTGCATGGCTGGAGAAAATAAATCAGGAACCAAAGGAAAAAAGTTAGACGAATGCCAGATTTCTTGGGAGAGTGTCTTCTGACTATTTGACAATGGACTAAGAAGTTGACTATTACTTTTCAGTAGCTAACTCTATCAATTGGGATCAGTTTAAATGAAGATTGGGAATCTGATTGAGAGAAACATTTCTGACAAACTAAATTCATATCTTAATTCCAAGCCTTGGAGTTCCTGAAACCCATTTTGGCAGAGCGATTTGCTGCTCAGTCTCCTGAAGTTTTATCCTGTTTTCAGATTCCAGTTCTCACTTAAGATTTTTACTGTTCAATGTTACAATGGTGTTTATGCCTGGTCCTCCAGTTATGGCTGTTGTAATGCCCCACAGTTTATGTGATCAAAATTAGGGCACTTGACAACCTGCCCTCTTTTACAATCAAAGAGTGTGCCCCCCCCCGCTTATCTCTCTTAAATGTGGTTTTAATATGAGTACCAGTGGTGAAATGTAAAATTTGTTACTACCGGTTCTGTGGGCATGGCTTGCGTTTTTTTTTTAATGTGACTGGGTGGGCATGGCCAACTTTTTTTTACTTTTAAAAGCATTTTTTTCTGCAACCTCTTAAGGTTGTAGAAAAAATGCTTTTAAAAGCCTCTGACGATCAGGCAACTCAGCTGGGATCGTCAGAGGCTTTTAAAAGCATTTTTTCCCTACAACCTCTTCTTGCTTTTAAAAGCCTCTGACGATCCCAGCTGAGCTGCACGATCGTCAGGGGCTTTTTTTTACTTTTAAAAGCATTTTTTCGGCTGAGGAGGTTGTAGAAAAAATGCTTTTAAAAGTAAACAAAAAAAGCCTCTGATGATCGTGTGGCTCAGCTGGGCATGGGGGGGCCAGGGATTTTTGCTACTGGTTCTCCGAACCACCCGCCACCATCGCTACTGGATCAGGCGATCTGGTCCAAACTGGGAGCATTTCACCCCTGATGAGTACATGTTATTGCTGTGTAATGTTGGTAAGAATAGAAGTTTGGATCACAGGTATTCCCCAACTTAATTCATTTAGCAATTATTTGAAGTTACAACAATGCTGAAAACAGTGACATGACCAGTCCTTGCACTTACAACTATCACAGTGTCTCCATAGTCATATGATTGTGATTTGGAAGCTTGGCAACTGTTTTACATGTACAACAGTTGTAGCATCCTCCAATCGTGATCACCATTTGCAAACTTCTCGGCCAGATTCTGACAAGCAAAATCAATGGGGAAGCTGCCAGGAGGTTGCAAGTTGTAGTTATGTAATGTCTTGCTTAATGATCATAGGTGATTTGCTTAAGAATCGTGCAAAAATGTCATAAAATTGGGTTGTGGTCACATGCCTCACTTAATGACTGCATGCTTATTGATGAATTTTCCACTGTGGAAAATAGAAATTCCATTCTATTATGTTCATAAATCAAGAACTGTCTGTATAACACTCCGTTTTCCTATGTTAGCACCTAGCTAAATACAGGTGGTCCTCAACTTATAATCACAATTGGGACTAGAAGTTCTGTTGCTAGGCAAGGCAGTTATTAAGTGAGTTGTGCCTGAATTTATTACCTTTTTTTGCCATGGTTCTTAAGAAATTCACTGTAGTTAAGTGAATCATGTGATCATTAAGCAAGTCCAATTTCCATCATTGAGTTTGCTTTTTAAAAGCACTCTTGGAAGGTCGCAAGTGACAATCACATAAGCCACTGCAACCCTTGTTAATACAGTATATGCCGGTTGCCAAGTGCCTGAATTTCGATCCTGTGACCGTGGGATGTGCAGCAGTCATAAGTAGGAGGACCAGTCATAAGTCACTTTTTTCAATTCCATTGTTACTTTGGATTGTGCTGAATGAATAGTTGTAAATTGAAAGATTGCCTGTATATGCTAAATTATTTTTATATTATTCAAGTTTAAACAAATTGTTACTTTATTCATCAGCTGAAAACAGCCTGGTTAAATTACTTTCTTTAATTATTTAACAATGTAACTCAATTAGGGAGAATCATTTGTGTGAGAAAGAATGAATGAAAAGGTTTTTATGAAGTGTCTGATGTTTATTTACATTGTTCTTTTTAATTACTTTCTCCTGTCTTTAAGTATTTAATGAAAGATTATCTAATTTGGAAATTAACAGAATACTTCTATAGATGAAAAATGGTTTTATCAGCATATTTGTGTTTTAGCTGCTATTTATTACTTTGACGCTTTTTAAATGAAGTTTGCTTAATAAGCCATTTAACTACATAGAATTATTTTACTGTGATGATTCTTAATCTAATGATTTCTACAGTATTTGCACTGTTTAAAAATATAAATTCATTATAAAATATCTAATTAAAACACCCTTAAGAAATTCTAAATTATGGCTATTTGGAAATTCATTAGCTCATGAATTAGTTAATTCTCTTTTACACCCAATAGATCATTTTCAAGTACTAATTGATAGTAATTGGATAATAGGCAAAATGTTGATACATTATGCCTCTTGCTTTTGACAGAGGTACTTTTTTTCTTCTGAATATTAAGTGAATATATTAAATTCTATGAAAAATATAGTATAAACTACAATGTAAAAATAAATGTTGTAAATGGGGATGTTGTAGGGTCTCCTGCTTGGGCAGGGGGTTGGACTAGATCAGGGGTGGTATTCACTTACCTTCGCTACCAATTCACAAATGTGAGCGTGCGTGTGAGCATCTCCGCACATGAACAGAGCATCAAAAATGTGGATAAATGGGATATGATTACATCCGGGCGGGGAACAGAGCCACCCGCAGCTGCCACTACCAGTTTGCCCAAACCAGATAGAACCGGCTGAACTTAAACCTTAAACTAAAACCTAAAACATTAAACCTAAAACCTAAAACTTAAACTGTCTACTTTTGACCTCACCCCATTCCTAAGAGGTCTGTAAGGGGCGTGCATAAGTGCACCAGCGTGCCTACTGTCCCTGTCCTAATATTCCTTTTTACTTTTTTCATATATTCAAATTATGTTTATAATTTTACCTGTTATATATGCTTGACAAATAAACTTATGATTATGATTATAATACCACCACTGGACTAGATGACCTACAAAGTCTCTTCCAATTCTGTTAATCTATATATCTATGTATCTGAATGCTTATCTTTTCAGAATTGGGTCTCTGTTGATACAATAAACATAAAAGTAGATATTAAATTGCATTTAGATTATTAATAACAAGACTTGGAGGGAACATTTGGAAGGAAATTACTTACCTTTCATATATGTATATATAGTGTGCAAATAACATTAAACAGTAAAACGTTGATATAGAAACTAACAAAGTGTTCTCTAGCTTCAGTTTCTTAAACCATACAGTTAATCTGCATTTTCTTCTTTACTAATTTCAACTTTCACCTTTTTATATATGTAGTTATACTTGTGTTTTTATTAACTTCTTTCCTTTTTCATCTTTGAAAAAAATACTTACAGTAAGATGTCTAATTAAGTTACTTTGCCTGTTTTGTATTAGATTTTGGCTTCTTTTAATGAAAAAAAATGTCTTTTCTTCCTTTTCAAAGTTCCTCACAAGTGAATTAGTTTCCTCTTTTATATTAAAATTAAGTCGAGTTATTTTTTTTTATAAAAAATCAAACAAAAAAGCTCCTGAATAGCAAGGTGCAGGGAGACTCTTGATGAATAGCCATTAGTGATTCATTTATCAGAGAAATTATTTTATTATTGTAAAACTATTGTAAACTTAATGTATTTTTCATCTTTATTTTATTTAGTACACTATTAAATTGTATTTGATTGCCTACTAACCTGACTGTTGTACAATTTATTCCAGTCATCTATACTGAGAAGGCAGCATTTTTCATTTATGTGTTTATTTAACGGGGTGTGTGTATGTGTGTGTGTGTTAGGAATAATGCATGCTTTGGTTATGAGAGGGCACAGTTTGAAAGAACCCAACTCAACAAATTTATTTAAGCAGATAAGAGACCAGAGCCAAATGCATATAAAAAGGTTATATAATGTATTATTGGAAATAGACTCCGAGACAGAATTAGTTAAGGATTGTATGATAAAGTGGGCACAAAATGTAGGGGAAATAATAACGTTGGATACGTGGGAAATTATATGGGTAAGAAATGTAAAATTTACACAAGCTCAAAATTTAAGAGAAAATTTTTACAAAATGTTTTATAGATGGCACTTAGATCCAAAAAAATTAGCTTGCATGTATCCAAATCTCCAGCCCAAATGTTGGCGATGTGAGAGTCAGGATGCCACGTATTATCATATATGGTGGACCTGTAAAAAAATTAAGGCGTTCTGGGTAAAAATTTGGTGGATAATTCAAAATATATTAAAGAAAAAGATTAAATTTACGCCACAGTTTTTTTTGTTGGGAATTATAACAGATTGTACTGGAATAGAAATAAAAATGATTTTAAATTTAATAACAGCTGCAAGACTACTGGTGGCACAATACTGGAAGAAGCAAGACGTACCTACAATTCAAGAATGGACATTAAAAGTAGTGCATTTGGCAGAGATGGCAAAAATCTCTGCATATCTTAAAGACTATTCAAATGAAAGATATATAAAGGAGTGGAGAAGATGGATAGATTATATACAAAGCAAATACCAGACTAAGAAATTTCAACTAGTTTATGAATGAAATATTTTGTATAAATTGTTATAGTATTGAGAATATAGTTGTTTTACGAATAGGAGTTAAAGATCAAGGTTAATAATGTTTTATTATATTGTTAGTTAATTATAGCATTAAGTTTGTAAATGTTATGCCCTGAGCTAGTCCTGGGAAGCCAAGGGAGGGTGGGGGGTGGGAAGGGGGAGAGGAGGGGGGAGTGGGGAAAGGTTGGGGAGGGGGTGGGGAGGGGAGAAAATGTTTTGTATAATTTGTAAAACTTTTTAATAAAAAAAAACAAATTTATTAAATAAATTAAAATATAATGGTTTATTATTGATGGCGCTTATTGTCATCTCTATATGTGATGCACTGGGTTTTAAGGATGTTCCAAAAAACGGAGTTTACAAATTTAGTTTGCTATGAAACTGTTCAAGTATATCAGGCAAAAATTATGGTGGCTATGATATTTAAACAGCTACATCCACTTCTAGCCGCAAAATCCTTGTGTTTACTTATAAATTAGCATGTCCTACCCAGGTGGCATAACAGCCCAATTTTCCTCCTGGGGGGTTAAATTATAGGTAGTCCTTGATTAACAACCATGAATTCAGCAAATATTCAAACTTGCAACATCACTGAAAAGTGCTATTTAAGACCAGTCCTTGAAGTTCCAGCTCTCCCAAGTACCTAGGTCAGTGGTGGGTTGCCCCCGGTTCACACCGGTTCTGTAGAACCTGTAGTAAGGAGAGTCCACCCACCGACCCAGATGTCATCAGAACACTTGCATGCACAGAAGCCGTTGAACCGGTAGTAAAGGTAAGTAGAACACATCCCTGACCTAGGTGATTGTGGTCTGGATGCTTAGTGACCAGCTGGCACTTAACAGTTGTGCCAGACTTCTGCGGTTATGTGATTGCTATTTGTGACATTTCCTGCTAGCTTTCTACAGGTAAAGTCAATGAAGAAACAGTGGCAGAGAAGGTTGCAGGTTGCACCTATAAGCCACTCTTGTTTCCATTTTTTCTCCTGAGGATCCTAGCTAAAAAATACCAGATCTTGGGGATTTTATACTTACTCACAGCCCCATCTTCCTTTATTCTGTAGTGCATATCTGGCCATGCCACTTATGCATCCTCCCACACTCTGTAGTAACCACATCCCATTCAGCTGTGCTCATGCTATGACAGCCATCTGCATACCTTCCTGTACTCCTTAGCAGCAATCTTCCACTCAGCCATGGTCATGCTGCGCCATGGTAGCCACCTTCATGCTCTCCCACACTCTATAGCCATGATGGTGAACCTATGGCATGCGTGCCAGATAATGGCATGCAGAGTCCTCTCTGTGGGCATGCGCACTATTGCCAACTGCTCTTCTGGTTTCTGGCGGGCACATGTCCTCCGTTCAGCTGGTCTTTGCACACGCCGGAGCGCCAGAAACCCAAAGACCAGCTGGCTAGTGTGCATGTGCGTGCTTGCCACCTCATTTTTGGGTTTCTGGCGCACGTGTGTATGCCGGCCAGTTGGTCTTTGTCTAGCTGGAGCTCTGGAAACCCAAAGACTAGCTTGCCAGTGCACATGTGCATGCTGGCTACCTGGTCTTCATGTTTCCGGCGCTCCAGCATGCAAGCATGCGTGCACATTCCAGTTTTGGCACAGTGCCAAAAAGGTTCGCCATCACTGCTCTATAGCATTCCCCTCCCTGGCCACATATAGACCATGCTGCAGCAGCTGCCCATCCTGGCCACTGTCCATAGCATCCATCTGTCTGTTGATCTGCTTATGAATTGCCTGGGACTTGCAACTTCTTGCCATGTTCCCCATTGACTTTGCTTGTTGGAAGCAGCAGAAAGTCACAAGTCACAGTCACATGAGGTCCTTGTTTAATAAGCTACAATTATTGCTTAACAATGGCAATGAGAACTGCCTGGATTCTATTGCTAAATAGTCATGTGACATTGTGCTTAGTGACATAAATTCTGGTTCCAATTACTGTTGTTCAGTGATAATGTATCCAGCCTATGCACAAGTTATTTACAAACACATTAGTATCAGTTTTCTTTGTTAAACTAACACTATCTCACAATAATTACAAAGTGTGCAAGATCTGTAATATTTGGCCCTCTTTCCCGATGCAAACTCAGGTGTTGTGGGTGTGCCCAAAGGTATATTTGGGAAGAGTGGTGAGATATGGGACATATTCCTTGCCCTCTAGTCACTGATCAACCTTTCATACAGTATTTTCTGTCCCAATATTTGTCCTCTCCATTATCAGTATGTTTCCTTAATTTCTTTCAAACTATTGTCCCCTATCTTAAAATTTAAATCTTTAAATCTTCAAGCTGCCAAGAAATAAGTACATCTCAGCTATTTTATTTATGGGGTGGTGGTGAAAGAGGGTTTATTGGCATTGTTCTGCTTTAACAATATAATTAAATGATATTATGTATTTTTACCTTGAAAAGCAGCAGCTGGTTTCTCAATATAATGCCCAGAAAGTATTTATGCTGCACTGAATTTCATTGCTTATTTGCTAATTTCTTTTATTTATTACTATCAATCATATATAAATACATCTTAAGTATGCAAAGAAACTGACATACCATGAAATAAGAAAAGTTACTTCAGTTATTCTATTCTTAAGGACCTAGGTCTGTCTCCATTCTCTCTGAAGCTGTATTTGCACTGGTGTCTTCCCAAATTAGTTTGCCTTGGGAGATGCCCAAGTATGATTTGGGAAGAGGAAGACAGATAGCAATAACAATAGCACTTAGACTTATATACCACTTCATTATGCTTTACAGCACTCTCTAAGTGGTTTACAGAGTCAGCAGATTGCCCCCAAAAATCTGGCTTCTCATTACTGACTTTGGAAGGATGGAAGACTGAATCAACCTTCAGCCAGTAAGGATCAAACTCCTGCCAGTGAGCTGAATTAGTTTGCAATGCTGCATTCTAACCAGTGTACCATTAGTGCTCTAGATGAGTCTAGAGAAGAAGTTAGAGCTTGGCCCATTCAGGGTTCTGCTATATGCTGTTGTGGCTGGTGATGTCCTAAAAAGGCATAACAGCAATCCTAAAGGAAAAGCTAATTATTTTACCTAATGAGTGAAATCTTCACTCTTCACTACTGACTCAAAAGAGACACAGTAGAGCAAGGCAGTGATTGGCAATAAGGAGACAGATTTTATGAGAACATTGTACCAACTCAAGGATGGGTGGAGATTCTTTTAATGTGTAGAATGGCCCAAAGATTTATTAGGTTGGTAGGAAACTATTTTGAAGAAAATTCTAGGGCTTTTCTCAGCTTTTGTTACTGTCATTCATGCCTTATTACATGATTATGGATATAACATCCATAATATTTGAATAGCCGTTCTTTATTAAATCTATTTCAACATAATGACAAGATGGAATGTTAAAATAAATCATTTCTTATCCTTTTTTATTTTTAAGATTTGTATAAAATGTATAAACCCAGCATTACAATTTTTTTTGCTATCATTCAAAAATAGGAAACTGATAAAGGGTTATTATAATTCTAATGATTGATTCAATTATATTTCTCCTTGCACACATGGCATCCTTTCAGTTGGAATAATGAACATGGTTATAAGTATTGTATATAGTTTATCATCTTACTCATGCTCTTCCTCCAACATAATGACCCTTGTCTATACATATCTTCCCATAGGTAGCTTATACAGTATTATATTTTTTCTAACGGAATTTATTCACAATTTACCTCTATGATGGTTTCAGAAATATTAATACAACATTTTATGCCATGCTTAATATCAGAATGGGAGGTTGCACTATCCTTCTATTTTAAGAATTCTGTAGTTTCAACAGAGTTAGTCAAATATTTAATTTCAGAAATGAATACATGGGTAAAATAATTACAGATTATTTTATAATCTGCACCATTATTTTACTTTCAAATAAATTGTCAAAAAATAAATACTATTAGAAAATTAAAGATCTAAAAGATCTTGAAAAGTTCTCAAACATTTTTAATGAAAATATACACAAAAGTATACATTTTTCCCCTTACTGTCCTTGTACATTAGGAGATCCTGTATTTTTTGCCAGCTATCTTTTAGGAAAGTAATGTGTCATTTCAGTATTTTCACATTATATCAAGAAGAAACCTTGTTCTCTTTCTGATATTTTTATTACAGATTGCGTCTATTAGTTTGATTTCTATTTTATTTTGAAATTTTTATAAAATTTGAAAAGCGGAAGCAGCAAGCCGCCAAGCAGGCATGTGGGCTACCGGGCAATTGGGTGGGCTTGGGCCGGGCAGGGATTTTTGCTACCGGTTCTCCAAACTACCTGTCTCCATCGCTAACAGATCAGCCGATCCGGTCTGAACTGGGAGCATTTCACCCCTGATTTCCAGAATTGGAGGTGGCAAACATAAAAAGCATCTTTCTCCCTCCCTCCCTGGTAAAATGCCATTAACTATATCTCAAAAACAAAAGATATCTAATCTCTAACTTTGAAGTTATCCTTGTAATGTTATCCTTGTGAACAGCTTGGCTGTTTAGCAGGTTGTATTGTTATTGCAATCATCAAAACTGAGGACCCAGCATAAGCCCCCTAATAGGAAACCAATTAATTTAAACAATCTTTTAACAATATTATATGCAAAATTACTTTAGTTTAAATTAGAAAATTGTGCTTATGTAAATAATATGAGACTACAAAAATAAGTGTCTTTTAAGGATGGCTATTCAATAATAAACCCTTTGCACTAAATCATCTCATTGAAAAATATGCTAAGCAAAATATTCACAAACTACACAACAGTTAATGAATTTTAGCTATTTTTCCTTTATAATAATTTTCTGTGTGGGTCTCTCTCTCTCTCTCTCTGTATTGTGATCAAGTAGAAAGACAAAACATAAAATTGCTCTTCAGTTCTTCTCATTTTATAGTAAATTGGAATAATCCCCCCCCCAATCTGTGTGTGTAAAATAGTTAATACCTACATCTGAGGAAGACTTCAAGAGCTCATCCTAACATTCTAGGTTTTTTTTAAATGTCACTAGCTGGATGTCAATTAATCAGTTACCCCAACTTCTATTCTGCAGAACTGAAGGAGTAAGGAGGATAGCAAGACTAGCCAATATCCCAGAAGTTAACTTAAGATCCAGATGTATCTCGACTGACTCAAACGCTGTTCCTGTCTAACAAAATGAAATTCAATTGAGAGAAAACTAAGATTCTATACTTAGGCAAGAAAAACCAAATGTACAGGTACAGATTAAGTGAAACTTGGCTGAATACCAGTAATGTGAGAGGAATCTTGGAGTTCTAGTGGACAGTCACTTAAATATAAGCCAGCAGTGTGTGGCAGCATCCAAAAAAGCCAATACAATCCTAGGTTGTGTTAAAAAATTTTCAGAGAGCCACTGGCTGTTTTAGCTCCTCCTCTTCAATATTCTGATGAAGGAAGTATCTTGCAGTGGTGAAATACAACTCTAGTTTATCTTGTGTAAATGCAATAACAGCATAAAGCACTATCATTCCTTGTCATGATTTGGAATTAGGAAGACAAAATACTGCAAAGATGTATGACTTGATTTCCTTCTTAAAAATAGATTACTCAGAAGAATAATTGTACAAGTCAAAGCAGTCTGTTGTAATCAAGATAGCAGATTGTGAAGATAAGAAAACAAAGTTCAGTGAAAAGTGATCACATCAGGGAGATCTGTTAAGCAGATGGGACATAACGTAAATACTTGCACAATTTCACAAGTAGTATTGTTTCTAGGAATGACGTATATATAACAAAGGGAAATTTGTACACTGCAGTCTTTAAATCAAGTGCTGATTTTCAAATCTGAGCTGATTTCCAGGCAAGCAGAGTTATTCTATAATAATATTTTATTTCTACAATGTTTACAAATACTACCTCCTTTTCTGATATACAACTCTTGTATGCTAGTGGGGACTATAAGAGCCTGATTGAAGTGTTTGCAAATGTCTCAGGATAACTACACAACTTTCTCCCAATCTATTAAATATTCAATTTTTCTCTTATAATAGAACATTAGAATTTGAGTTCTTTGAATGATGAGTTTGACATGAGTTGAAAGTAGTATTATATCATGAGCTAGTAAAGATCTGTAGAAGCAGGAGCAGATACAACAAAGGGTCCAGTGAACATAATGTTGTGTTTGCTGTTACACCAGTGACTGCTTCTTGGATAATCAAATGCATAATAGTTCTAAATACCTTTTTTAGTCTGAAGCTTACTTGCATGCTTGCTTGGTTTATTGCACTGTCCACTAATACTTCTTGAATGGAAATCAATTCCAGAAGATTGTGGTCTGCTGCGAGGTCTAGCAGGAAAATCATTATAGGAGGAAAATGATTGTGGAAAAGAAGGAATCACGGTAGAATTTATCCTCTGTGGAAAAAAATGAGTTTGATGAGTTTAAAGATATAAAGACTTGTATGGGAACTTTGTAAATGGTAAAAGCTGAGATTGGTTATTGGTTATTGGTTAATGTATGTACTATTGTAAATATAATAATCCAAATTAATCCACTTTATTTGGATGAAACCCTCACCCACAGGTTGACAGTGACATGTGATGAATAGTTGTAAGATCACAAGAAGAACATTAAAAAAAAAAGCCTGCCAGATGCAGGTTGTAAATTGAGAGTATGAAATTACTATCAATTTTGAAGAGTATTGCAAGTATTTTGGCAATTTTTATAAAGGAGCCCATGTCTAAGAAATTTGGATTTCTATACAAGCTGATAATAGCCCTGAGCAATGAATAAAGCCAGCCAGTTTGAAAATAGATCTAGAGTAACTAGAGTGACATCTTATGCTACATGTTAAATTCTATTGGCTGTCTTGTATTTTCATAGTTAGTGACGTAGTCAGGATTCCCTCATTCTCTGCAGGACTAAAAAATTATTGTTTGCATTATTATATTGTGGGCTTTCTCCTTTCATTTTACCAAAAGTGAATACAAGTGGTCCTCACTTAGCAAAGGTAATTGGATTGGAATTTCTGTTGCTAAGTGACACAGTTATAAAGTATATTACATGACCATTCTGTTTAGCAATTGAAATGTTGGAATTTCCAGTTGTCATTGTTAAGGGAATTACTGTGGATCATTAAGCAGGACATCATATAATCACCAGTAGTAACTGCCTAGCACCTTTGTAAGTTTGAATTATGGTTGCTGAACAATTGGTTTAAGAGATTTAACAACCACCTGTAAGAGTCTTTCTTCCCAACTGCAAACTGTCATTTTCATAAACAGCATATAGGAACTTCATAACAGATTTCTCAAAAGTTTTCTTTGCCAGTTAATACTATTAAAATTGCTGAAAAAATTATCTAAACATTTTATATGTATGCACATACATACAGACAATCTAATATCTATTCTTTTTATAGGTATCATATTACAAACCAGTACTAAAATCTTTAGAAGCTGGGGTGTGAGGATCCTGAGACATAAAAAAGACTCATTAGTAATAATTCTGGCCACCAAGTTTATTTCCAAGTAGCCATGCCAGAATAGATGACCTTTTCACTTGAGTAAAGGGAGCAATGTCTTAGGAACATAAATAAGGCAAATCTGGTCACATTATCTTTTTTTTTCTTTTTTCAGGCAAAAAATTAAGGGTCGCGCTCCCCAACCACCAAAGCAATTTCCCATTGCTCGTGACGTTAATGAACATAAAGTAATCCCAACTCTAGAAATGTGTTCAGATCAGAATGTCTTAACTACGAAGGGAAATCTGATTAAAACCACATTGGAAATTCTTGTATTTTTTCCAAATGGAGAAGAACAGAAAATTACTGTACATGGGAGGTAAGGTTTTAATATCTGAAACAAATAATATTGCCATAACTTTTAAAAATACCATGAGAAAGATATCTGTAATCACATATATGTAAGACCTAGAAGCAAACAAGGTTACAACCAGTAGCCAACATGGGTTTGTCAAAAACAGATCATTCCAAACAAATCTTATTTCATTCTTTGACAAAATAACCAAATTAGTAGATCAGCAAAATGCTGTGGACATAGAATACATAAATTTCAGTAAAGCATTTGATAAAGTAGACCTCACCCTACGTCTTGGCAAGCTAGTAAAATTTGGGATAGAGACCACCACTATCAGGTTGTTTTGTAACTAGCTGACAAACTGCACTCAACTTGTAGTTTTCAACGGAACTACATCCACATGGATGGAAGTAATAGTGGGATACACCAAAGTTCTGTTTTAGGCCCAGTACTCTTCAGTATCTTTATAAATAATCTAGATGAAGGAATTGAAGTGGAACTCATCACATTTGCAGATGATACTAAGCTAGCAGGAATAGTCCACAGCCCAGTAGATAAGCTCAAGATCCAAAAAGATCTTGACATAATTAAACAGTACACCCTATGTAAGAAAATAAAATTCAGCATAGATAAAAGTAAGGTTTTATACTTAGGCAAGAAAAAACAACTGTATAGGTATAGACTAGATGAAAATTGGCTTAATTCAGTAACTGCAAGAGAGGTCTTGGGAGTCCTAATAGGCAATTACATAAGTATGACCCAAAACAGCTAATATAATCTTAGGCTGCATTATTAGAGGGATAGACTCAAGATCACATGAATTTCTAGTAGCCCTTTAATAAGCCTTAATAAGACCACATTTGGAATACTGCATCCAGTTCTGGTTACCACAATATAAAAAAATATGTTGAGGCTCTGGAAAGAGTGCAGAGAAGAGCAAAAAAATGATTTCGGGGCTGAAGGCATACGAAGAATGGTTACAGGAATTGAGTATGTCTAGTTTAATGAAAAGAAGGACTATGGGTGGCATCATAGCACTGTTCCAATATTTGAGGGGCTCCTACAAAGATGAGGGGTCAAACTATTTTCAAAGCACCAAAAAGGAAGACAAACAATGGTCTTGGAAACTAACCAAGGAGAGAAGCAACCTATAATTAAGGAGAAAGTTTCTAACAGTGAGACCAATAAACCAATGAAATAGCTGCCTTCAGAAGTTGGGGTGCTCCATCATTACCACTACTTCTTGTGCCATATCCATCATTGGACATTGGTGATCATGTTGGCGATCCTATTTTTATCAACAGCCATATGAAAATGGACTGCTGAGTTTTGTCCAAACCAGTTCCTTAGATTTTGAAGCCATGATGTTCTTCTTCTGTCTGGACCTTGTTTGCCTTCAATCTTTCCCTGGAAAATTAAGTGAAGTATTTTTCTGAGTGTCGCATCACATGTCCAAAATATTCTAACTTTTGGTTTTTAATGGTTTTGATTATTTCTCTTGACTTTCCCAGATGGCTTATTACTTCCTCATTTCTGATTTTGTCAACTTAGCTTATATATAACGGCTGCCTGTAAATCCACATTTCAAATGCTTCTAGTCTCTTTAAGTGGCTTTCTGTCAGAGATGAACTCTCTACTTCGTAGAGCAGGATAGAAAAGATGTAACATCTGACAAGCCTGATTTTCAGTCTTAGACTTATGTCATGACTGCAGAAGACCTTTTTCATTTTGAAGAATGCTGTTCAAGCTTCCTTGTTTTTACTTCAGTGGTCATGTTCCAGCTGGAGACTTTCAAATAGAGACTGGTCAATCCTTTGTCTTAAATAATATAGGTGTCCTGCTTGAGCAGGCACTTAGACTCTGAGGTCCCTTCCAACTCTATTATTCTATGTTCTATGTTCTGATTAAATTTGCTGCGGGAATAGGTAACATTTTAGATAAGATTCAGACGGTCCTTGACAGCTGTAAGCATTGGACCCTATCTAACAAGATTCAATGGTGAGAAAAGTAAAGTCCTGCATTTAGGCAGGAAAAACCAAATGCAAAGGTACATAATAGTTAGTACCTAACAGTAGAACCCATTGAGGGATTTAGGTGTCCTGTTGAAGGATCTAGGTGTCCTAATAGACCTCCAGTTAACTTTGAGTCAGCAGTGTGTTGTAGCAGCCAGTGCAGTCCTGAGCTCCATAAACTCAGGCATTTAGCATCCAGTTCTCAAGAAGTGATTGTACAGCTCTATACTGCATTAGTAAGTCCACACATTGAATATTATATCCAGTACTAGTCATCACAATGTACAAAGAAGCTGAGGCTCTAGAAAGAGTGTAGAGAAGAGCAACAAATATGATAAAGGGACTGATCAATTAATCATATGATTTAGGGAGCTAGTAATGATTAGTCTAACAAAGAGAAGGATGAAGGGTGACATAATGGTTGACATTCCCATACTTGAAGGGCTATCACAGAGAAGAGGGGATTAATTTATTATCCAGAGAACCTGAGGATAGTATAAGAAACAACGAAGCTCGTCAGAGAAAATCCAACCTGGAATTGAGAAATTTTCTGACAATGAGAATATTATTCAGTGGAAAAGCTTGTTTCACAGAGTTGTGAGTGTTCCATTGTTGGAGCTTTTCAAAAAGTAATTGGATAATTCATCTGGGATGGAATAAGATCACTACCAGGGCAAGTGGGGATGGAGTTGGACTAGAAGACTTCCAGGGTGTTTTCAAGGTGTATGATTCTATGAGAAAATAATAGAATCAATTATATAACTGACTTGCAATAAGTATAAGTAATGTAAAAAGTTGAGGTCGTAATTATATTAGTATTTTACTGTGTTGGAAAGAGTTGGAAGTCAACACATTTTTCTTCTATCCTTTTTTCCCGCTACCATCCTGCGCTCCCCCTTTTAATTATTTTTATTTTAATGTAATTTATGCTATAATAAATCTTAATACATTTTTAACATCAAAAGAAATTAATTTGTTCCCCTATTACATTTCCTGAATATTTTATTTAGAAAAGCAATAATATTTAATGATAATTGATAAATAAAATGATTAATGGTTAAAATGGTTAATAAAATGACAATTACTAACCATACTAATAAAAAAATATTTCCTATTGATTAGGCCCTCCACAACAGTCCCCATTTCTCATGTGCTCTTGGGAAAATTAATTGCCCACCCCTCTGTAAAATGCAGATATATAAAAGATTTTGGACATTTATATTTTCCATGTTTTTAAAGTATTTTTAAGGCTTTACAAAATAATGACTTGATATTTTTTGTTGTGATGTATCTTGTATAGGTATCTATTGTATAATCTTCAAGAAAAGCCTACAGTTAATCTTAGTTTATAATTGGCCTTTTCATGAATAACCTTCAGCATTTTTCCTCCCAGCAAACCTGTGATGGATCTCTTTGTAGACTTGTGCAGCCAGTACCATTTAAACCCAGCCCATTATACTTTTGAATTGAAGTCTGGGGAGACCCAACAATCTTTGAGTTACAAGCCAAATACTTTGATAGGGACATTAGATGTACAGAAGATACTTCTAAAATTCAAGATTCCTGAAGAAAAAAAAATCAAACGGCCTCCACCTAAGACTCCTGAGGTAAAAGTATTTTCTTATGATGTATTTTCTTGGATTTTATGGCCAGGAATAGAGAAGGAGATAGTCATCTCACTGTCCTGGATTATTTTAGCATTGCTGATACAATCTTTTAATCCATTGAGTATCATAAGGATAGGCATTATTGGCCAAATTCACAAGGATCAAATGATTCCACTGTTCTGATTAAATTTACAGTTGGAAGTTATTTTGAATAGGCTGTCAAACCTGAAAAAAATGTGTGGTTGCTTTATGAATTGCATTCAGTTTAATAAATTGACATCTTAAATAATTTGATGTTTTTAAATAAGCAGTATATGAATATTTATCAAAATAAAAAGTGAATGTATGAATTAACTAACAAGCATACAAAAAGCTTGTGGCTTGGAGATCTAGGTCTGACTTAAAAGTGAGGGAAACTCATTTCAGGAATGGATCATGCAAAATGTGTAGTATAACAGACATACAGGTAGTCCTCAGTTAACAATCACCTATCCAATAACTGTTCAAGTTACGATGGCATTGAACGAGTGGTGGTTATGAGTCTTCAAAATTCTGGCTGCCTCACCATCTCCACAGATACATGATCATAATCTGAGTGCTTGACAATTGGCTTACACTTAGGACAATTGCAGTATCCTATGGTGTTGATTTGCAACCTTCCCTGCTGGCTTTCCACAAGCAAAATCAATCAATTACCTTCTGTGCACCTTCCCTTAGGCTCTCTTCATTCAATGCTGCTCCTCACTGGCCACCTATATACCCTTTCATACCCCTTTGAGCCTCACTGCACTTGTCCATGCCTCTCCCAGCACCCATGCATTCTCTCCCTCTCTGAGTTTGCTGCTTTCACACCTTACTCAGGTAGCTGTTTTTAGGTGCTTCCCAACCACCTGCGTACCCTTGTCAAGCTTCAGTGTGCTTATGCCATGTGTCACATCCCATGCATATTTGTGCATCCTCCCTAAGCCGCAATGTACTTGTCTGTGCCTCTCCAGTAACACACACTCTTCTCAGACACTTGTACACCCTCTCCGGCCAAATACATTATCCATTGTTCTCATTTGCAGGTTTTGGAACTAATTTATGAGGAAAGATTCAGGGAATCAGGGGACCTTATAGTGTGCATCCTTGTTTTCTAAGACAACTAAATCTATTTTTTTTAGTAAATATGATTTCTCTTCAGTTACCTTTCTCTTCATTATTTTTTTGTGTTAAAGTGTTACATAAGTGTTACATATGATTATTGCACTTATGATTTCTGTTTATGCATATATTTATGCAGACTGTTATAGTGTTAAAATGAAATGAAGGTACAGTGCACATTTATATCTTAGTTTTCTCATCCAGTTTAAATGATCTATTTTAATTCTGTTTGAATTATATTGATGAAGTATTGTGCTTGGACATCTTGGTTGTTTTTTAATTGCTTTCCCCTAGAAAACGGTGAGGCTGGTAGTAAATTATCTGAAGACACAAAAGACAGTAGTTCGAGTGAGTCCTGAAGTTCCTCTTCAGAGTATAATCCCAATCATTTGCGAAAAGTGTGAAGTTAGTCAGGAAAGCATTGTTCTCTTCAGAGATACTTTCACTGGAGAAAAACTGGAATTGACAAAGTCATTGAATGACCTAGGGATAAAGGAGCTTTATGCCTGGACCAATAAAAAAGGTAAATCACAATCTAAAAAGATAATGTTAAATTATCATAGGAAACTACTAGGAAACTACTGTATATATTCTGTATATTTTAATGCTTATAAATGGGGATGTCCCAGAGGTGGTATTCACTTACCTTCCCTACCAATTCGCAAATGTGCACATGCGCGTTCCGCGCGCATGTGCCATCTTTTGGACAGGTGAATGGGGCATCCCGCAGTAGCCTCTATCAATTCACCCAAACCAGATAGAACCGGCTGAATTCCACCACTGGATGTCCATTTTGGAGGTGGCTGGTAGATCAGTAGAACTTCCTTTCAGTCTTTCTATACATTGGTTCTTTTTATCCACTTTAATATTAATTTTAACATTTTAACTTTTAATGCCCTATGTTTTTATGTTTAATCCTTTAATTGTTGTATATGTATGGTATTGGAAGCTGCCAAATTGAATGAATGAATGATGCTGTTACATACACTCTTGATCTCATCTCCATGCTATTTAAAAACAACATGAAGTTGCTGGGGCAGATCATCTCTTGGTTCAGGATGCAGTATCCTCAGTATGCTAATGACATCCAATTGTATATAATATAGCAGAATTTTTATTATGGTCAGTGACTAATCCAGAAAACCTGGACTCAACTTTGTATTGCTAGCCTGGGTTAGAATAGGAATGCTATTGGAGTCCCGGCCTGGTAGATCTGAGTGAAATGAAATTAAATCTCAACAAGATCGAGTCGCTGCTTGTCCATGGTGAATCTTGCTCAGTTTTGTTTCTCATTATATTTTAATCATATATTTTTAAAGAATAAAGGAAATAGATAAAAAGCCTTATTGCAATTACCTGGTTAGTTCTTAATTGAAATGATAAAAGAAGCAGTACAAAACTAAGTGATTAGCTGCTTTTTTTCTACTGCACACAGGAAGGTTGCACTTCTGTAATGAAAGGGGTCTTTTTATAACAACTCTCTAGTATAGTTGAGCAAAGCACATTGATACGAGCCATTATAAATGCCCTATAATGCTTTAGCTTTGCTATATTAGTTAAATAATTAGCTGAGTGCTTTTTGATTACAGGACTTCTTAAATCTGGATGTTTGTAAACTAGGCATCTGTCCATATCACTTATTTCAGAAATATTTTTCAATTACACAATTTACTTTTCATATCCCATTGAAATCAGACCAGTTTATATCCTACTATTCTGAAGTTTCATATAAGATCTTTTTTCCATTTAAGCCAGTGGAATCCAAAAATATTAGAATTAATTCTGATGAAAAAAATAAATTGATTTAAGTATAAAAAAGGAAAGAAAAGAAGTGAGCCAGGTTTATATTTCCACTAACAGGCATGTTTCCAATATTAAAACTATATGTAAAATAAATACAAACTTGAGAATCATATACCAAATGAGAAGTGGTTTTGCCTTGAAAGTTTTAATTACTGCTGCAACATAATATCTGCCAGGGTCTTACAGAGTTTTACTTCATTGGCACTTCTTTCAGCTTTTCCATATTGTATCGAATTTGACTTTTTTTAGATTCAAGAAGTCTGGAAAAAATGCCAAGGCATTTACATAATTGTAACTTGTTCACTGTTGATCTTAGCTATTTTTTCACTTATGAATATCTGATCTGGTAAAAAATTGAACTAGTTTTGTTTTATGCTAATTAACACTCCCTCAGTAATCTATCGTAAAATATAGTGAGAAACAAAAACTTCTTGTTGCTTCCAGTGACATAACAGTTACATCATCAAGACACAGAGATTATTAAGTAATTTCAAGGTGAAATTACTTTGTAAGCATTTGAATTGAGTTGAATTGAATTGACATGACATTACTCAATCACTGAACAAATTGAATAAGATACATTAATAGGAGCAGCAACAAGAATTTATCTATACAAATGTCTTCAGGTTTATTCCACAAAGTGTTTAAATCAATGACAAATATATATATAACCCTTTATATAAAACGATAGGGCTATATAAAACAATATATTGTTGGGGCAGGTACTGATCAATCGCTGTTAACCTTTATGACATTTGCTGGAATCCCAACACAACTTGGATCCTTTTCTGCCCTTTATTTGGCCACTTAAGCATTTAACTTCTGAAGTAGTTATTTTGATCTAAGATTGATAATGTTCCTACATCCCCTATAAGTACCGAAGTGTTGGGGATATGGTAAGAAGACCAGTAGCTGGTCTTTTTGGACTACCCAAAAAATAAAATGGAATAAACTCAGTGGAATTTTTTTTCTCCTATAAACTCAGCTCAAATGTGTTTTATAGTACTCATTCAACTGAATCATTAACTAATGGTGTAAAGGCATAGTTACAAGAAAGGAGCCTGTTCTTATTTTATGAAATAAGACTTTCCCAATAAGATCTGGCCTACCCTGTATTGTCTTTGAAGGAGGGAATGCTTAAAGCTTTCACCTCACAAAGAGGCAGGAGTCTGACTATACAGTATCTTCTTAGAAGTTGCCCCCATACTCTGGAATAGGTGCCTTCTAAGATATGGGATAGCCCAACCATCTGGTCTTGTCTAAGATGCTTCAGCTCTTATTATTATTCAGTATGTTTAGGCATTGATTATAGAAAGACTGTCTTTACCTTTTTGGCTGCTAGTGATGGTATTTTTATAGTAAACCTTAGAAAAGAGCCAATATATAAAAATCTTGTATAAGTAAAGAAATCAATATATTGCATAGTTTCATAGTGTTACTTTCCTGTTGTTGCAGCTGTTCCAGCAAAAACTCACTCTGAACCTACTGTGAACTATAGAGGTACTGTAAAATGCATTTGGAGAGAAATTTGCCTTTTAGGTTTTGTTTTTGTATGTTTTGATATTAACATTTTTATATTTACTGTTATCTCCAGAATCATAATGCATTTTAGCAAACAATAGAAAACTCTTTGTTTTGAATAAAATAAAAAAAAAGTTTTATTAGCATGAAAGTAAACTGCGGGTGTCAGTTTAATCTGTAACATGCATGGTAACTAATGGCAAATTTAATAGTATTCATAATCATATAACCATAGAACATAATTATCTCTAGTTGATAATTGCTTCCTTCCTAGGGCTAGGAGAAAGTGACTGGCCCAAAGTCACCTGAAGGCAGGAATAGAACTTACAGTCTCCCATTGTTTTAGCCTAATGCCTTAACCACCACACCAAAGTGGCTCTATTGTAATATTAATTAATACATCACAATTATTGTATTAAGCCTTTAAGCCTTTAAGACCAAAGCTTCCATTAACTATATAAAATGGGCAATCCACAGCTGTGAGTTATCTTTCCCTCCTTGCACTCTATTGGATCCAAGTCACTTGTTGAAATAGTGGAAACAAATATTTTGGTCTTTATGGGAGCTTTAGGAATTCTCTTTATGGGGAGCTTTAAGGAATGAAATAGGTGCATTAACTTTTTTAAAGGTTAACAAAGTGTCAACTGTCTTGACTAGTTAGGCAAGAAACTGCAAGAACTCACTTCCAAGGACAGAAATCCTCAAATATGTTGGCTTATTGTAGAAAACCCAGGAAAGACATTAGTGAGAATGCAAGCAATTGATATGTATTATCAAACACAACCTTTAATTTATTGTGAAATTATTATTATTATTATTTGCTTTGGCAATGTACTAATCTGATATCAGGCTTTTTGGTTAATTGTAACACTTTGATTTTTCACACCTTCATATATTACTGAATATATTTCAACACTCTAATCTGTCTATCTGTCTATCTCCATCCATCCATCCAATAAAGTATTTTAGCCTGAAACACCCATTTGTGAATTTTTCATAGAATATGTCCGCTATAGACAATATAAATTATCTATTGCTAGCTAAATACTAGCAGATACTAGCTAAATTTGAATATAGTTTTTTTGTGTAAAAGGATGCAGATTCCAGAAAATAGTATGTATTATTATTATTTGTATACAAAATAGGAAGGGATATATTAGACAAGTTATGACTAGGTAAGCTAAAAGAAGAATGGGCAATTGATAGTAGAGAAGCAATAATAGAAGGAATGATAAAAATCGTCTATACAAAATTGCCAAGTGGTACTCTTTGGTGATAAACTGTCCTGTTGTCCTATTTCGTAACTTAAAATTTGTTATACTGCTTGTGTTTAAAAAATATCAGCAGTACACTGCATAATTACCCAGTTAGAATTTCACACAATTCTGTTCCATTCAGATGCAAACCATCATACTCAGAGTAGCCATACATTGTGTGACTGATTGAAAATGTAACAAAAGATCATGTAAACAGAATGAACAGGGTGAGCTTTCATTAGTTAAACAGTGTTTTAAACATTTGTGTTTGTTTTTTTATTGTAAATAAAATTGTATTTGTTATCTCATGTTTAAAGAGTCTGATAGGAATCTAAGAATCTATACCTACAGACAGATACAAAGAAAAAAAGTTTTAATGTAGGTAAATAAAACTTGGGTTGAAATCTAAAATAAGCGACTTGAGTGAATGCCATATGACTTTTTTCTCTCATGAGTAACTCATTAGAATAATAAACATTTTTTTTATATTTATGTCCTCTGTGCAGTAGAGGTTTCTGATTTCAGTTTTCAAATAGATAACCTATACTATCAAAATGTTATTTGAGCTGGATTGGAATAGTCATTGTGACTTGTGCATTTAACAGAAACAAAGACATCAACTGGTTGTGACATATCAGTAAAGGAAAAGAAAGGATTTTTTGGATTTTTTACGACATGTAAGAAAAACAAGGTAAATGCTATATTTGTTTATTCAGGTAGTGATTTCTACTTATCTGTGTATATTTTGTCTTGTAGCTTGTATTTAGACTGTTACTAAAATGACTCTTATTGTCACAATTTAATTGTGACTCTTGTCACAATTAAATATTGACCAAGCACATATATTAATAATCCACAATTGTAGCCCACAATCCAACACCGCAGATAGGTATAGATTCATTGGTTTATAGTCATTCTTTCAGTTATCCCTGAGCTATTCTTCATGCCATGGTGGTACAATGGTTGGAATGCAGTATTGCAGGCAAACTCTGCCTGCAGCCTGGAGTTTGATCCTGATGCAATTTAAGGTTGACCCAGCTTTCCATCTTCCGGTAAAATGAGGCCTGGATTGCTGTGGGCAATATGCTGACATTGTAAACCAGAGAGTACTGTAAAGCACTGTGGAGTGGTATATAAGTATGCCACTATGGCTTGATAGAGCCATATCTATTTTTACTGTGCCTAATAAATTCAATTTACTGGGACATTATATTTAAAAAAATCAAAGTATTTTTGGCAAATGATCCTATGAATATCAAATCAAAGTATGGCAGCTATAGGACAGTCTAAGTTCATGTTTCAACTCCTGTACTACATATTCAACAGTAAATGATCTAAACCCCTCCTGAACATTCTCACATTAAGTAAAATAACATCTCCTGATTTTCAAAAACAGGGCAGTCAATCTTATTATTCCTAATATTGCTTTATATTTTCCACTAAAACTAATATAATCTTTCATCTACTTCTTTTCATGGCTTTTTAACTAACTTGTAAAGATAAAGTCTCAATGGCAAATGAAAAAACAGAGCATAAGCTGCTATCCCTCCAAAGAACTATATAAAATGAAAATCTATGTTTTCTTTTCTTTTTTTTTTTTGTTCAAAGGCTTATTGCCCCCACAATCTGGGTCCTCAATTTACCTACCTTAGAAAGGATGGAAGGCTGAGTCAACCTTGAGCCTTGGTGAGATTCGAACCTGCAATAATTGCAGGCAGCTGATGTTAATAACAGGGCTTTAGACCACTAAATAACAAGGCTCTGGTTTGTTAAACTATTAGTTGTTTCCTAAGCATTGTGCATATAATGTAATGCATATAATGTGCATATAATGTATATTATGCAGGTCAGGTATATATGTGCAGATCATACACAGTACAGTTAGTCCTTGACTTACAACCATTCATTTAGTGACCATTCAAAGTTACAATGGCAATAGAAAAAAGTGATTTATGACCATTTTTCACATGACTATTGCAGCATCCCCATGGGCACATGATCAGAATTCGGATACTTGGCATTTGGCTCACACTTATGGCAGTGGCAGTGTCTTGGGGTCGTGCGGTCACTTTTTATGACTTTCTGACAAACTAAGTCAATAGGAAGCCAGATTCATTTAAAAACAATGTTAAATGGTTGTTAAATTATGTTATTAACTTAACAACTAAGATAATTCATTTAAACAATTGGGTCAACAAAGATAATAAAATGGTTTACCTAGATTCTCATATCATCGACCTAATATATATCTATATATTGTTATCCTCATTAATCATTTATTTGACTATGACTATTTCTTCCCTCATTATCATTCAAAATATTCTAAAATTTGAGTTAATTTTTATTATAACATTCATTTCATTCTTCTGAATCTATCCAATAACAATACATCTATTGTCTGAGAAATTCTCAGACAATTAAACATTAAGAGCAGTGTTTCAAATATATATATACAATCATAGATATAAAGTATTAGAAACATATAATATTATGTTGTGTAAAGTATACTCATATTTCTGGAATAAAATATGTAATTGTAGTATGTCTTTAAAAAAATATTCTAATAGAGTTAGAAGGCACTATGGAGGTCTTCTAGACCCACCCCCTGCTCAAGCAGGAGACCTTATACCATTCCAGATGGTTGTCCAATCTTTTTTTAAGTTGTGCTCCAGTGATGACAATAAAGTAATGACAATAAAGTTGTGCTCCAGTGATGACAATAAAGGCTTTGACTTGACTTGACAGCATCTTTTTGCTTTGTCCTCTGGATGACTGCTGATTGAGTTTATTTCTCTTAAAGATAAGCTTCCTAATATAAATCTGTCAGTTCTTTTCTAACTAAAACACAGGACAGGCAAGGATGATGACTCTGTTCCTCTCCAGAGACAGAGAATCATTCCAGGACTGGCTTCTGACTCCTACAAACATGCTTGTTTGGGGTGGGAATTCTGTGTATCTTGTCCTGTATTCTGTAGAGTTGGACAAGGCAAATGTATTTATCTCTCTGTGCATTAAAATTGACATATACTTTCTATGTAATAATACTATAGATTTTCTCCAGTCAAAGCTACAACTTGGATGAATGTGTAATGTTCCATTTTCTAATTGCTTCTAAGGAAAAAAAATATAATTCAAAGAATGCAGAATTTGTTGTATTCCTCTCTATCCCATGTTCAGACAAATTTCTTATCAGGATCTATGTATCAATTTGCCAAATAATGACCAAGCAGCAGTTGAATCTGGTTAATTATACATTTTCAACTGAGTTTGTTCATAGTTAGGTGTGTAATATATTTATTAAAAATATATAAATAATGTAGGATTTTTATTTAAGTTTCAGGCAGAAAAAGCCTCAAGAAGAAGCCTAGATCTGGGTGGCGGAGAATTTTTAAAATCCATGTTGTATCGTAAACAAAGCCTTGATGTAAGTCCTAATTTAGCCATTAGATAGTGCTATTATAATTGTAATCTATTTGTTGAAAAGTCCTTTGGGGGTAAACGATTGTACTCTTGCCAGTGAAATTGAATTCTGTATTAATTATATTAACATGTCAGGTTGAAAGACAAAACAAAACAGGGCATGTACATTGGCCAACAGAAAAAGTGGAAAGGGATGTTCAGTACAAATTAGGCTGTTGCTATTGTTCTAAGGCTGAAGCAAAACATATGCTATGTTTCACTCCTGGTACAGATCAAGCAGTTTTCTTTCATTCTCCAAGATAATTTAATGGTGATATTGTTTTGAAAGTTTCAGGGACTTCTATAAAGTATCGTTGAAGGATGTTTTTGTGTGTGTTTGTCTTGTACTTGCTGTTGTTTCTTTAAAATTATTGATTTGTTTCATGCTAATTAGAATAATGACAAACACTGCTCCAGTCTCTGCTATTATGAAGCTTTACTAGATGGGGTAATGCATGGATATCACTGATGGAATGCTAGTGGTAGTAAGCATTCATATAGCATATGACTTAGTGAAGAACAATTCTGGTCTTAATTCTGCTGTTGGAAAGAGAGGATCAGCAGTTCTGCGACGGAATGCTGCTGTTGCTGCCTGACCAACTTTGCTGGCATATCTGGCAGCTTAATTCAGGTTCATCCTTCCTCTTCATTTACACCCTCTCATTTTAATAGGATCAAGTTATTTGTATTTCCTTTATTTTTAAATTAATATAATTGTGATTATTAGTTAGAAATAAGAGAAAGTAATTTGACTGATTGATTGATCAAATTTATATAGTCACCCATCTCATGTAGTTACTCTGGATGATATATAAAATAAAACAATCCATATTGATAAAAACCAATTAAAAAGCAACCAAAATACATTAAAAAGATGAAACAGAATGGTGGAAAAATATACAGAAAGTGCATTTAATCAGTCACCATGTAACCATCTAGTAGGGCACTACAGTAGTGGGCAAAATTGTGGAAACCTTTTGGGAAAAGTGTATTTTTGAGGTTTGATGGCTAATAATACCACTTTTTTTTTTTTTTTGGAGTTTCAAGATAATCATATTCCACTACTGGAATGGCCTGGAATAGCCCAGACTTTAACCCAATTGAAAACTTACGGAGCTGACTAAAGAAACATGTTAGACAGAAGCGACCCAGCAATAAAAGCCAGTTAATAGACGCAGTCATTCAATCTTGGTTTCACATTGTAACAGCTGCAGAACTAAAAGACTTGGTTCATGGGAAGTTGTAGTAAGGCCGTAATTCATGCTAAGGTTACCCAACTAAGTATTAACTGACTTGATAATTTTTGTATATCTCGCTTTTTCTACGTGTTTCATTTTTCTTCTTTATACTGTAATATAATTGTAATAGCAAATCCTTCATAAAAGTTATTTCATTACATTCTTGATTAAATTATCTTTCCATCGATATATAATTTTATGCTACTACTGCAAAAAAAGTGGTGTTATTAGCTAGTTTTAGAAAATATACTTTTCCCAAAAGGTTTCCACAATTTTGGCCACTACTGTATATCATGAAATTGTCAGACAGTTGACAAAAACCATGGTTTATATGACTTCTGGAAGGCCAACATAAATAGGGTGAAATATCAGGCAGCATTTTGTTATTGTTTCAGGTAAATTTATAATAAATGGCTTTGAAATGTCACATTAATACATTTTGATGGTGGTTTGTTCATCTGATTCCAGGAAACAGTGTTGATGGATTCTTCACGAAATTTATATTCTGAAATGGTGGCACCATCATTATCTCTTGGGAATATACAAGGGACAACTTCAAGTATTGAAATGAAGAAACGGCGAGCACCTCCCATACCTGCGATTCCATCTTTTTCTGATGGGAAAGCTGACAGGGAAGAAAAAATGCCAACCCCGGTAAGAAACATACATTAGAAATACAAATTGAATAATAAGTACTCAGAAAATTTCCTGATCTTCAGTTGCGAGCTGGATAGAATGATCAAGAATAACCAACAAAAGCAGATAGTAGGATTGATTAATATATGATTAAATCCCCTACAAAAACATTTTAGAGAAAATAAGTAGTCACAATCTGAAATTACTACAGCATGGTCAACATTCAGCTGATGCAACCACTTTTATAAGTTTTAAAGCTGCTCAGAAAGCCTAAGTTAAGTATCAGGTTGTTTGCTGCTTGGAATTTTTGTTTTGTATGAACTCGTACAATAAGTATTGGTCTTACATTGTTTCAGAAATTCTTCCCTGTGTGGAAGAAGGCTTTGTAATAGGCTCCTTCACATAATTTTATTGATTCTCTGGAGAACTGAAGTAACATTGGCATACATACTGGTGGGACATTCACTGTGCAGTTTTCCTTATGTAACCTGGATTTTCTGAAATGAGGTGACACGTATCACTTTGATGACCCTGTAAGGAAATCGAAACAGAACTTCTGACTTATCACTTTGGTAGTGATACACATTAAAAAGACAAGAAAATGGAAATATCAAGGATTCACCAGAAATAAGGGGTTATATTGCTTTTTATTTTCCAATCAGATGTCTTGTTCAAGATAATATGTGAAATAACATTGCTCGATAGCGTTTTTGGAATGACATAATTTAATTTCCTGTTGACAATATACAAGACATTGCACATTCTTTTCAAGTTGATTTTATGGGTGTGTAGCAAAGAAGTAGTTCAAATCCCTAGTGCCGCGTAACGAGGTGAGCTCCCATTACTTGTCCCAACTTCTGCCAACATAGCAGTTCAAAAGCATGTAGAAAAGTAGGGACCACCTTTGGTGGGAAGATAACAGTGTTCCATATGCCTTTGGCATTTAGTCATGCCGGCCACATGACCATGGAGACGTCTTTGGACAGCACTGGCTCTTCGGCTTTGAAACGGAGATGAGCACTGCCCCTAGATTCGGGAACGACTAGCACATATGTGCAAGGTGACCCTTTAGCATTACCTTTTACTAGCAAAGAAGACATAGAACAAAATGTCTAGCTCTATCTTTGGAGACTCAGAAATGGAATTGTTGATATTTTTAATGTGTCAGACATTAAGCTTTCTTTTTAGAACTTAGATTGTTTTTTTACTTATTTTTTAATAGATGCAGTAATATTTAAAAGACAATGCTTTTCTTTCTGCACCCTATAAGTTTAAGAACAAAAATTAATTGTATGAGTCAGGATTCAGGAGTAGATATCTATTTTGATTTATTATAGAAAAAATATTTTAAAATGAAAGCTATAAGCATAGAAAACATTAATTTAAACTCTTTTTCATCAAATGCAGGCAGTAATATCTTAAGTTGGTAGCTAATCAATCTAATGCTGAATCACAAAAATGGCAACAGTTTACATTATTTGGATATTTAATTGGTGGGGGGAACAGTCTGCAATCTGGATAGAATTTTGGAGAAATAGGAGAAAACAGCTGATTATCATTTGGGAAGAGAAGAGAACAGAATAGCTGGAATGGACCTTGGAGGTCTTCTAGTCCAATCCCCTGCTCAAGTAGGAGACCCTATACCATTTCAGACAAGTGGCTGTCCAGTCTCTTCTTTAAAACCTCCAGTGATGAAGTACCCACAATTTCTGAAGGCAATTTGTTCCACTTGTTCAGGTTCATTGTTCTCACTGTTCATTGTTCTCACTGTTAGGAAGTTTGTCCTTAATTTCAAGATTGTTTCTCTCCTTGATTAGTTTCCATCCATTGTTTCTTATTCTACCCTCTGGTGCTTTGGAAAATAAGTTGATCCCTTGTTATTTGTGGCAGCCCCTCAAATACTGGAATAGTGCTATCATGTCATCTCTAGTAATTCTTTTCTGTAGATTAGCCAAACCCAAATCCTGCAATGTTTTAGGCTCTAGGCTTTTAATCATCTTAGTTGCTCTTTTCTGTACTTTATCCAAAGTCTCAATGTCTTTTTTGTCGCGTGGTGTGACCAAACCTGGATGCAATATTCCAGGTGTGGTTTTACTAAGATTTTATAAAGTGGTAGTAATACTTCATGTGATTTTGATTCTATGCATCTGTTTATACAACCAAGAATCGTATTAGTATTTTTGGCTGCTGCCACACGTTGTTGGATAGGGCCCATTGTTAAAGTCTGTCAAGATCTTTTTGGATCCTGAGTTCATCTTCTGGGGTGTTGGCTATTCCTGTCACCTGCAAATTTGATGAGTTCTCCTTCTATTCCCCTCATATAAGTCATTTATGAAGATATTGAAGAGTACTTGGGAGTAAGATTGAACCTTATTTTCCTCCATGTAGATGTAGTATCATTAAGGACTACTTGTTGAGTACAGTTTGTCAGCCAGTTACAAATCCATCTGGTGGTGATGCTGTCTATCCCACATTTTTCTAGTTTACCAAGAAATAGGTTCTGGTCTACTTTGTCAAATCCCTTATAATAGAGATTATTAGTAAGTAATAGAACAAATTTATCAAATTTTGTTTTTCTGGTCTCATTCTGCCCAAGATAACACATACAATAAAAGTATGTGTGTCTGTGAGTGTGTTTGTATACTACCTTATGTTATTATATTCTGTAAAAATTGGAGAAATGTAAATTTTTAGTTTATGTTTTGCTACAAGTTGAAATTTAAAAGAATTAAAATAGATTTAGCTTATGTTAATATAGGTAGTGACAGATTTTATTTTCCTGGGCTCCAAGATGGGGACTACAGCCAAGTAATTAAAAGACGCTCCTGGGGAGGAAAGCAATGCCAAAGTTAGACAGCATATTAAAAGGCAGAGATCTCAGCCTGCCAACAAAAGTGTGTATAGTCATAATGTATGGTTGTGACCATAAGGAAGGCTGAGCATCAAAGAATTGAGACTTTTGAACTATGGTGCTGGAGAAAACTCCTGTGAGCCCTTTGGACTGCAAGGTGATCAAACCAGTCAGTCCTAGAGGAGATCAACTCTGACTGCTCTTTAGAAGGCCAGATCCTGAAGATAAAACTGAAATACTTTGGCCACTTAATGAGAAGGAAGGACTCACTGGAGAAGAACCTAATGCTGGGAACAATTGAGGGCAAAAGAAAAAGGGGACGGCAGAGATGAGGTGGCTGGATGGAGTCACTGAAGCAGTTGGCATGAGCTTAAATGGTTTCCGGGGGATGGTAGAGGACAGAAAGGCCTGGAGGAAAGTTGTCCATGGTGTCGTGATAGATCGGACACAACTTTGCAACTAACAACAACAGCAAATCTAGGTTTTATTTTGATATTCTTTAAAATTGTAAGTGAAATCTTTCCAAACAACTGCTTTTCACAACCCCAAAACATAGATTCTCCAATAAGGATATCTCCATAGCACTTGTTGCTCAGTAAGTTTGGGACACAGTGTCTAATTACATGAGTAGCTCTATTCTGCAAAGTCCCTCAACTTTCCTGAGAAGGTCCAATTCATTAATGTCTTCTTCAGCCTCTTCTAGAAAGTCTCCAGTCTTCAAACAAAACTTCTCTTTCAAGTCTGTTAACAGTGAATTAATTTCCAATCCATGGCTGATTTAATTACTATTGGCTGTGTCTGGATGTCTTCTTTAGGATGGTTTGAAATCATTGTGAGCTTTATCAAACTTTTTATTTAATTTTTCATGTAAAACTTTTAGAAAAATTAATAAAATACAAAATTATTAGAATAAAAAATGGTCATACTGTAGTCAGGGACTATCTATATTGGTGTTATAATTATGCTGTTTTTATAACATACAACTATGAATCTTTGTGAAATGTGTATGCTGTGTATATGTGTCTCTATGTCTTATATGTGTTGTATCTACCTGCCTGCCTGCCTCTCTATTTGTCCTGGAAGATAGCAGAAATCTCCTCTCCCACTTTCAAGTATAGAACATTTAATCATGGATTTATTTATGCAATTAGAATTCTATATTTAAGTATGAAGGGAAAGAGGAGTACCTACTATCATTAGACACACATGCTTCCTATTTTAAAATGACCCTTCGATTGAAATTTATATTTACATTAAGTAGTTAAGCAGCAAGGTTGTTTCATTATTTTAAAGAATATTAATAAAGTGGATCAGTAGAGATAGGTTAAATTTCTCCAATCTGACAAAATCAGGCATTGCTGCCTTTTATTAATTTATAATATATAATGTAACACCTATTCTTTGGACAATGATCTCAAAATTCCTAGCAGTTTTTTGTCTTCTTTGCGCATAATGTTACATAAATTCATACATTGTTCATGAAACCTAGAATATTTAAAAAAAAACCATTGATATTGTGCACTCATAACAATGTGCTTAAAGTATTGCCAATATAAAGTTAAGTTTGAGACATTAAAAGTATTATTTCTCCATACAAATTTACCGAAGGAAAAGTATTAATAACATTGAACAGGCATAGTTGCTAAGCATAGAAAATAGTATAAATAAAAGGGCAATTTTTATATTATTTATATTTATATATTATTTTATATTAGAAGGATGTGCAGAAGGAGGTCAAGACAGGAGCCATGCTTTTTAATTATAAGTTATCTTGACTCAGTGAGAAGTGAAATGGTTGTTTTTCTGCTGCAAAACTGTTCAGGATAGTAAAATTAAAAACATAAGAATTGTGAGGACTTGCAAAAGGATCTCTCCAAACAAAATGTGCAATTGCAGCTAGAAAGCAACATCTCATATATACAGGTAGTCCTCATTTAGTTACCACAATTGGGACAGTGATTCAGTCATTAAGGGAAGTGATTGGTAGATGAAATCATAACTGTGTTTATGATCTTACTTCAGCTTTTCTTTGCTTGTACCAGGTCTGTATATTTAAGGATTGTTCTCAAAGTTCCTTTTTCATTGCCATCATAACTGCTAAATGGTCACTAAAAAGACAATTGCTAAATGAGGACTACTGTGCATTATTAATATCTGAACTGGGAAAAACTGTTCAGGAAAAGATATTGTAATCACAGTGGATATGAAAATGTCAGCTCAATTTAAGGATGCTGTGAGAATTGTAAAGTCCAGGCTTGGAAGCATTAGGAAAGAAATTGAAAATTTTGTAATTTTTTCATATAAATATATAATATTATAAACAATTCTAATCATTACCACCTCAACATGTAGTAAAGGAAAATCTTTATGTCCATGTACATATACAATATGAACTTGTATGTATGTATATAAAAGAAAAATTTAAAAGACTTCTCTATGAGATAATTTAATTATGGTAAAAACAAAGACAGACATAAAATGCGCATGACATGAAAATTTTAAGATTTTTTGCCTCTCTTCCATTGAAATTAAACAGAGACAAGGAGATTCAGAACAAAATAACTGCATACATTCATAATAAAGATATGGAATTTGTTCCCCTCAAGTATTCATTATTGTAGATAGTCTAAAAAAAATTAAATGGCTTATAACAGTATAGGATAGCTTCCTAGTTTCATTTTACCCATATTCCCCTATCACTAGCTAAACAGACTAAAAGTGTCACAAAATATCCATTAAAAATACCCACGTTCAGTTACTGAAATTGTTGAGCTTTTCTCTGTACAATCTCATTATTAAATCTCAGGATTATTTCCATTTACAGAAGTCAGTTTGTATCACCAAATATTTTCTCAGGCATTGAAATGTAGAGACCTCATTGGTCTGAGGATATTCGTTTTGGTGGAAAAAAATCCCCCATCTTCCTCCTTTTCCCTAAATAGAATCCATTCTTTTTTGCCAACTTCCTGTAAGAAAAACAGAAAAAAACATGTTCAGAAACCTCCAATATGTAATATGTGGATTCAGGATTCCTATAATTTCCCACTACTGTCAAGGGTAGGCATAGGAGGGGCAAAGGAATGTTATATTCTTTAAATGGAACTCATCCACCTTCTCTCTGATAAATTAGAACATACAGAATTGTCCTTTTAGTCCTTCATCTCATCAAGCAGTACTTCCAATTATTAGAAATGAATATTGTTTGTGTTTTCCACAGTTAAAAATTCAAACACTGCGCTCATACTGGCAATGGTTGGCACAAGACTGTAATGCAGGGACAGATAGAAGGAAAAAGAAGAGGGCAATCAGCAGGGTTGATGATTCACAGTGGTGATGAGGATACTGTTGAAAGAACAGGTTTGGAATAGGTCATCATGAAGAAAATATATGTGATCACTAGAGTAAAAAATGACTTGATGTCCCATAATCAGTCAGTCAACTACAGTTACAATCCATGGCTATTTTACCATGGATATTGTAAATGTGTTGCAATACATAATCTTCCTGAGAAATATTATAATTTGCGGACTTCCGGTGTTGCCGCGGACCATCGCTGACAGTCCTTTGAAGACCGCCAGCCCAGCTGCCTGTAAAGAGCTGTTTTGGAGGTTTGAAACGGCTCGAAAAAACCCCGACCCAAGAGGACGTCACGAGGAGAGCCGGCGGCATAAGGTAGAGTCCCCTGTGAGACCCCCAGAGCGTTTTTTTGGCGTTTCTGGGGTGTTAACAGGGTGGGACTCCCTATTCAAGCCGCTGAAGCTCCGGACAGCTGGGAAACTCTGCAAACTGCAGAGCAAGATAGCGCGGCAGCTTCTTTCATCACCAAACAATAAAAGAAAAAGTTTTGGACTTCCTATTAAACTGCAAGTATTTAAAGTTTTTTTTTGAAGTATTTGGACGATTAAAGCAACTTGAAACAGAAAAGGAAAGTGTGGGGGGGAAAATGGCGCTTGCTTCTAGTGAAGAGCAGCTGAAAGCGAAAGTAATTTGAGCTGTGTATCTGGTTACATTCTATCAGTTACAAATCCGGCTGGAAGGAAAAGAAAAATAGCAAAAAATAAAAGAAAATAAGAAAAAAAGAGTATCAATTGATTGTTTTAGACCTGACTGAATCTGGAGAATCTTTTGGGAAAAGTTGTTAGAATTTGTGGAAAAGGAAGATCTGTAAGAGGCAAAATGGCAACAAAGCAAGCAGGGGGGGATTCCCCCACTCATAAGCAGAAGCAGCCTCAAACAGTGCAGCTGCAAACTCAGACAAAGGAAGAAAGCTACTATGACCGCATCATTAAAGAAATTCAAAGATCAGAGCAGGAGGTCAAAGGAATTGTTCAAGAGAAATATGAAGCAGTTAAACAGGATATTCAAACAGTTGCTAAAGGCCTGTCTGAGGTAGTGTTGCAGATTGACAAAAAAGTGGATAACCTTGCTTCAGAGATGGAGACTAAATTTAGAGCCTCTGATTCAAGAATGATTGAAATTGAAGAAGTTACACAAAAAATGCAAAATGAGATTACTATGATGCAATTTCGATCAATGGAATATGCTATTAGACTGAGAGGTGTAAAAGAGAACACCAGGGAAGATCTTAGGAAAATTTGTGCAGAGGCTTTGGCAGTTATGCCGAAAGTAGAGCCAGATGTGGTTCTGTGCAAGATTGACAAGGTGTACAGAGTTAATTCTCGTGTGGCGGTACAAAGGCAACTGCCTAGAGATATGGTGATATATTTTACAGACAGAAGAATGAGAAATGAAATTTTGCAAAATTCCTTTGTTACAACTGTTCAAGTTGATGGAAGTGAGATCGGAGTTTTTAAAGAATTACCACCCAAAATGTTAAGAGATAGAAAGGATTTTGGATTTTTGGTGGCAGAATTGAAAAGACAGAATATACAATTCAGGTGGGATGCTCCAATAGGTGTAATACTGAGGCTGCGAGTAGTGAGATACCGCCTTAATACTATTGAAAAAGCAGAAGAATTTTATTATAACGTTTTGAAAGCGGGCTCTCCTCCTCCACGCACATCTTCACCAATAGATAAGGAAGCTCAACTACAAGCTGAGTTTGATCAAGAAACAGAAGCAAAAATAAGGCAGTCGCAAAAGGAGGCAAGAGAGACAATGGGAGCAGTAGGTGGTGTTGTGGTTGACCCTTTTGCACCATTTGAAGCTTCTCCTTTGGAAGAAATGTCTAAAACCATCACAGAGGAGGCGATGGCTCTTGAATTGACAACATCCAAAATGGAAGAGCAACGCATAACTAGAGCGATGTCTAAACAAATGAAGGAACAGCAGCAAGAATATATTAAGCCACAGCGTGAAAAAAGAACCAAAGATAAGCAACAAGCTGAAGTCATGGGAGGAGCTAAACCGAAGATTACTACCGTAGGAGAGAATCTTCAACAATTGCTCTCAAAACTTCAGACAGGGTCAAATGGCACTTAAATTTTTGTCTTGGAATGTTAATGGATTGAACTCTCCACAAAAAAGAAGGAAGATATTTCATTATTTGAAACAATTTCACAATGATGTTATTTGCTTCAGGAGACTCATATAAAGAGTCTCAAGATCAGAAATACTTGATAAATTCAAAATTGGGAATGCAATTTGCTGCTTCAGATTTGGAAAAGAAGAATGGAGTGGTGATATATATAAATAAGAGACTTGTAGCTAAAACTATAGAAGTAGATAAAGATGGAAGATATATTGCAATTGAAGTTATTACAGATAATGGACCAATTTTGTTGGTCGGAATATATGCTCCAAATCAGCAGCAGAAAAATTTTTATAAGTTGCTTCATCTAAAAATTTTGGATTGGGATTATTCAACTATTATAATAATGGGCGACTGGAATGGAGTAATTCAACCTAGAATTGATAAAAAAACTACGGCCAAAATAGGGAATAAATTACCACAAGCTTTTTTCGAACTGAAAGAGGACTTGGAATTGAAAGATATTTGGAGAGTTCGAAACCCAAATGAATTGGACTTTACTTTTTACTCAGACAGGCATAAATCCTTTTCCAGGATAGACTTTTTTCTTTTAACTACTAACTTACTTTCTAAAGTAAAGAAAATAAAGATATTTCCTAGGACTCTGACTGACCATAGTCCGGTCTGGATGGAAATCGAGATGGGCAAAAGAGAAAGAAGATCCTGGAGATTAAATGAGAATTTATTTAGATATGAAAAAAATATAATTGAACTTAAAAAGCACCTAAAGGAATTTTTTAAACTGAACTTGAACAAAGGTACCCCTATCGAAACAGTTTGGGATGCAGGTAAAGCATATATGCGGGGAGTACTAATTCAAATGAACTCTAAACATAGACAGAATCAGCAGAAGAAGAGATTACAACTGGAATCTGAGATAAAAAAGAAAGAACAACAACTGATACAAAAACCAACAGATGGAAAATTGCAAATGGCCATAAAACTCATGAAGGATCAATTTCAAATGCTTATAGCAGACCAAACGGCAACTAACTTACAATTTGCAAAGCATAATACCTTTATCAATGCTAATAAACCGGGCAGGTGGTTGGCGTATACTTTGAGGAAACAAGCATCTACACGAATTATTGATAGTACTGAATATGCTGATAAAGAAGTTTATCAACAAGATCTAATTAAAAAAGCCTTTTTGGAATATTATACTAAGTTATATGCTAAAGATGATATACAGAATATTGTTATAGATGAATATTTAGAAAACAAAAGAGTTTCAAAAATCTCAACGACTCAAAAGAAAAGTTTGGAACAATTGATAACAGTTGAGGAGATCAGTTTTGCTATAAAACAATTAAAAACAGCTAAAGCTCCAGGGACGGATGGCTTAACTGCAATTTACTATAAAACTTTACAAGAAGAAATGATTGAGCATCTTAAAGATTTATTTTGTAATATACAATTAGGAGGTAAGATACCTTCCTCATGGAAAACAGCTTTTGTCTCATTGATTCCGAAAGAAGAATCAGGTCTTAAGAAACCAGAAAATTACAGACCAATATCTTTATTAAACACAGACTATAAAATCTTTGCAAAAGTATTAGCCAACAGATTGATGCCAGTTATCCAAAAGGTAATTCATCATGACCAAGCAGGATTTATTGAAGGCAGATATATGAAAGAGAATGTTAGGCAAGTTATAGATTTAATGGACTATCTAGATAAGAATAAACAGTTCTCTGCAGTGCTGGTTTTTTTGGATGCGGAAAAAGCCTTTGATCGAGTGAATTGGAACTTTATAATTAAGACTTTGGAAAAAATGGATTTGGGGGAGTGGTTTATACAAGCGATTGGTGCAATTTATCAAGAGCAATATGCACAACTTATCATAAATGGATGTCTAACATCGAATTTCAATATACAAAAAGGCACCAGACAAGGCTGTCCATTATCCCCGCTATTATTTATTCTAATTTTAGAAGTCTTACTTAATGCAATACGGGACTCGAACTCTTTGACTGGAATAGCTATAAGGCAAGAGGACTATAGAACTAAGGCATTTGCAGATGATCTGGTTGTTACCCTAACACAACCTATGAATTCAATAATTCAGATGAAAGATATTATAGAAGATTATGGCATGGTATCTGGTTTTAGGCTGAACCAGAAGAAAACTAAAATGATTGTCAAAAATTTGACAGAGAGCAAAAAAAAAGGAATTGGAAAGAATGGCAGGTTTTGAAATTGTCTCAAAGGTCAAATATTTAGGAGTACAAATCGCAGATTCAAATGTTAAACTGTTTCAAAATAACTATGAGGTTTTGTGGCAAAAGATACAAAAAGACATGCAAAATTGGAAGAAACTGCAGTTATCATTGCTTGGAAGAATATCAGCAGTAAAGATGAATGTTTTACCTAGACTTATCTTCTTATTTCAAATGATACCGGTGCTTAAATCAGATAAACCATTGCTAGAATGGCAAAAAGGACTGAATAAATTTATTTGGAATGATAAAAAACCAAGAGTCAAACTGAAAATAATGCAAGATACTCGTGAGAGAGGTGGTCTTAAACTTCCAAACCTTCGATTATATTATGAAGCAACTGCATTGATACAATTAAGTGATTGGTTTGGGAAAACTAAGACTGAATTGTTGAACATAGAAAGTCATGACCTTGTGTGGGGATGGCATGCATATCTATTTTATGATAATAAAGTGGACAAAGTGTTCAATAGTCATCTACTTAGAAATGCCTTGTTGAGAGTCTGGAGGAAGCACCGAATTAATTGGGATTATAAGATTCCGTTCTGGCTGGATCTTGCTGATACCATGTGGAATACAAATATTAAGTCACTCGGTGGTTTCTTATACAAAGAGTTACTTTATTTTGAAGAGGGCAGGTGGCGATTGAAGACTTTGGATATGCTGTTGGAAGAAGGGAAATCGTTGACTTGGTTGCAGTACAATCAATTACAGATGAGATGGAAAGAAGATCAACAAACTGGTTTAATGGAATATGAAGTAGAATTGGTTGAACAGATAAAGCAGACAGGTCCAATGCATATTAAGAGAGTTTATAATGTTCTGTTAGAAAGGGATTCAGAAAATGAGTTAGTTAAAGATTGTATGATTAAATGGGCACAAAATTTCTCTCAACCAGTTATGATGGAAACATGGGAAAAAATATGGGTTCAGAATGTTAAATTTACACAGTCACAAAATCTACGAGAAAATTTTTATAAAATGTTTTATAGATGGCATTTAGACCCCAAGAAATTGTCTTGTATGTACCCTAATGTGCAGCCAAAATGTTGGAGATGTGATTGTTTAGATGCTACATATTATCATATATGGTGGACGTGCAAAAAGGTGAGGGCTTTTTGGATAAAAATTTGGTGGGTTATGCAAAATGTTTTAAAGAAAAAAATACAATTTTCTCCGCAATATTTTCTATTGGGTATAGTTAAAGACTTCACATTGGGTGAAACAAAACTGATTTTGTATATGGTGACAGCAGCTAGGTTGTTGATTGCCCAATATTGGAAGAGTGATGTCTTACCGACTGTTGACCAATGGACTCAGAAGATGGCTGGATTTGCAGAAATGGCAAAGATTTCAGCTTTTTTAAAAGATCAGACGCATGAGAAGTATATACAGGAATGGAAATTATGGATTGAGTATGTACAGAATAAGTATCAGACTAGAAAATATTATGTCGCTTTTAGCTGAGAAGGATTGATGATTATGTTAGTAAATATAGAAAAAAGATATGGAAGGTTGAATAACATATATTGTTTGGGAATATTAGCATTGCATATAATGGAAGTCAAGGGGGGG
>WNWU01013318.1:1109680-1158565 GCA_012654045.1 Ptyas mucosa | reverse complement strand
AGGGTGGGGGGGGGAAAAGGGGGAAAATTTGTATTTGTAAAACTTTTTCAATAAAAAAAAAGAAATATTATAATTTGCCTTAAGGAACCCTTCATATTTTACACTAATTGTGAAAGATTCTGAAGTAAATTAGTTGTCACTTTAGACAACATTTTCTTAAACTACCTAATTATATAAATTAATTTATGAAATATAACTGACCTTTCTCTCCTTGCAAATACCGTATATACTCGAATATAAGCCGAGTTTTTCAGCACGTTTTTCAGGCTGAAAAAGCCCCCCTCGGCTTATATTCGAGTCATGAAAAAAAAAGCCTTTTTAAAAGAAAACAAATGAGTAGACCCCTGTCTGCAAAAATAGAAAAAACAGCCCTTTCAGCTTCAGTATACCGTATATACTCGAATATAAGCCAAGTTTTTCAGCCCGTTTTTCAGGCTGAAAAATGCCCCCTCGGCTTATATCCGGGTCACGAAAAAAATGACTTTTTCCCTGCAACTGCCTCCCAAGGCTTGCTAGGGGCATGAGGGGGGTGCCTAGCAAGACTCTCTGCAGCCCCTGGAAGCAAAAATGGGCTGTGGGGGGCTTAAAGGGAGAAAGAAACAAAGAAATCCTCACGTTTAGGGAGATCCCATGTGCACTGACCTTGAGTTGAGAGCTGATTGTAATTGGCTGCTAGCTAGTGGGTTCTCCCAGCTTGGCTGTCTCAGGAATTCTGAGGGAGTTGAAGTCCACAGGTTGTGAAAGGGCCACATTTGCCCAGCCCTGGTATCTCTTAATACTCTTCAGGCTTCAATTTGCCTGAAATTAGATCAAGCTAGTGACTGGGTGGGCGTGGCTAGCTGGTCATGTGATATATGTGTATAGGGACTACTCAGAGGGCTGAAAAAAGTCAGGTCCTGGCAGGTCCTCACACTTCTGACTGGTCCTCACACTTATGACCATCCTCACATTTATGCCCGTGCAGCATTCTTAAAACCATGTCACTCATTTCACAACTGCTTCTCTTTACCATGGTGACAAGATAGGGCAAAAACGTAAAATGTGAGGACAGTCGTAAGTTCGAGGACTGGTCACAAGTGCGAGGACCAGTCAAAAATAACTTTTTCAGCCCTCTGAGTAGTCCATATGCACAAAAAGACTACCCAGAGGGCTGAAAAAAGTGATTTCTGACAGGCCCTCGCACTTTTGACCAGTCTTTTTTTATTTTGAAATTTAGCAGTAGCCGCTGCATTTCCCACCCCCGGCTTATACTCGAGTCAACGAGTTTTCCCAGTTTTGGGGGGTAAAATTGGGGGGTTGGCTTATATTCGGGTTGGCTTATACTCAAGTATATACAGTAGGTTAATTACCATAAGTTGTTTTGAAGAGCCTCCCGACCCTCAGCTGATTTGTTCTTAGCTGTTTTGCTAGCTGCAAAGAGGTGCAGATTCCCCCCCCCCAAGCCATGCTGAAACGCGAAACTGAAAGTAAAGCAGGGTCTTTGCTGCAACATGACAAAATGAGGCAGAGAGAGATTTTCTTTTTCTTTTTCCTCACCAAAAAAGGTAGGTGGAAAACTGCAAACAATGGGAAATTTAGGGCAAAAGAGGAGGTTCAAGATTTTAAAACACAAAAGAAAAAAAAGCTCTATTTAACTAGGGAATTGTAATAATTGAGATATTATTAATTGTATATTGTGTTGAAAGCAGAAATGGTTAAGTTGTGGTTTGGAAGAATATATGGGGGAAATTATTTGGTTTATTATTATTGGTAAATATAATTACCGGTAATTGATTTGTAAGAAATTGGATTGCATAGAAATAATTGGAATATTCATGTTCATATTGATTAATATACAAAAAAGATAGTTATATAACTAATTGATTTATATTAAAATATTGAATTTGTATTGAACAACTGTAATATTACATAATTAACCAATGTGAGGATGGATATAAAAATAGATGACAATGGGAAGGGGTATAATATAGAATAGAAATGAAAAATTGAATTTGATTAAGATTAGAGAGGAGGATGAAGGGTAATATTGTTTTTTTAAAAAAATAGATGAGGAATAAATATGGCAAAAAGGAAATATAGAAATTGTAAATTTAAGTGAAATGACTAAACACTGTTTAAATTTGTGAACTGGCCAAATACTCTGTTCAAAGAAAATACATTGTATGTTTGTATGTGTGTTTCTAATTATTGTTATTTATTCATATTTGTTCTCTTTTATTCTTTAAAGTTTAACAATTCATTCTTTATCTTTTTTGTAATTAATTTTTTTATTAGAATATAAATATTAAAAAACACATAACATAACATACACATGACATAGACATAACAAATATTTATACAACATATAAACAAAAACCCTATTATTAAGCACTATTTCCAAGTGACATTCTACTTAATATATATTTCTTCACCTCTTCTTATTCTAATAACAATTTCTATACTGGTAATATTAACCCTCTAGGATTTAAATTTGTTTCTGGTTTTTAGCCAATTATACCATTTACTCCATATTTTGTAGTAGTCTGATTCTTCTCTTTCTTGTATTTCTTTGGTTAGCCTATCCATTTCAGCGCATTCTAAGATTTTCCCTATTAACTCTGTTTCGTTTGGGGTTCTTTCTTGTTTCCAATTTTTTGCATATGATATTCTTGATGCCGTTAATATATGAATTGTAAGGTATTTAGTATCTTTTGGATATGATTTGTTAAAGATTCCTAGTAAGAACGCTTCTGGCTCTTTGTCTATCTGCATTTCTGTTATTTGTTCCAGCCATTTTTTAATATTTGACCAAAATTTTTTTGCTGCCGGGCACGTCCACCATAGGTGATAAAAAGTTCCCTGTGTCTTTTTGCACTTCCAACAAATCGAGCTATATTTAGGGTGTATTTTTGCCAATCTAGTTGGAGACATGTGCCACCTGTAGAACATTTTCAGTTGGTTTTCCTTGTACGCCACTGCTCTTGTTAATTTTATATTGATTTGCCAGAATTTTTCCCATTTGTCCAAATTTATTGTGTGTTTGATATTTTGAGCCCATTTGATCATCGCATCCTTAACTGTTTCTTCTTCCATTTTATAACGTAACAGGAATTTGTATATTCTACTGATTAATTTATTTTCTGAGTCTAATATGATTTTATCTATTTCTTGTTTTTGTTTCTGGATCTCGTATGTTTTTATATGTTCTCTATGTTTGGATTGTAATTGGGTAAAGGTCCACCAAAAGTCTTTTTTTATTTTGAAATTTACCAGTAGCTGCTGCATTTCTCACCCCCGGCTTATACTCGAGTCACTAAGTTTTCCCAGTTTTCTGTGGTAAAATTGAGGGCCTCGGCTTATATTCGGGTCAGCTTATACTCGAGTATATATGGTATATCAAACAAAGCTAAAGCTCCATGCCATTGTTATTTTAATTTTTTGAGTTAATAATATTTTTAAGGTTTCTGCTGAGCCAGAATTCCATCATCTATCCCTTACTCATTGCCCTTCATCATCCTGATGATGCAACTGCTTTGTCTGTCTACAGAGATTCTCAGTCATCCACGTCATGAAGCTTCTTCAGCTCTTCTTCAACTTCTTGGATGACAAACAAAATGTCTTCAAAGAAAAACCAAAAAGTCCAGTTGTCTCTTGAAAAAGCACCTTTGGGACAACTGCTTTGTCTGTTTCATGACAATGCCTCAGAGTTTTATTGCTTCATTTTGCTAGTGGGTACTCTGAAATTAACCAAAACAATATTTGTGGTGTTCTGTTTAAGTTACCAATTACATTGTTTTATCTTTTGCTTTAAGTCCCCAAATTAGATGGATGATTAATGAGAAATTTATTGAATAAGTTAAATCTTTTGAGTGTTTGGGTATCAGACCTGAACAATTAGGCCACATGGAAATTTAATTAGCTGATTTATTGCTCAAGTCTATATTGAGCCTGGGTGGGACTAGATAAAGTTCAACAGTGTGTGTGTGTGTGTGTGTGTGTGTGTGTGTGACTTTGCTCTCATGTAGGGTTTGTTCTCACATAGGTCCCATGTAATGATTCTAGACTAAATCCCCATTTGACTTCTCCCTTGGGCTTGACCAGTCTCTCTCCTACATTGGCTATTTAGTTTTTGTCTTCCAGCTGCTGGTCAATTTCAAGTGAGAATGCTTCATATGAAAAGCAACTGTTGCATTTTTAAATTTGCAAATCAGTTTGAAAATAACTATGCCCTAGCAGCCATTAAGATATTTAAAGCCATGCATATAATGCTATATGCATTCAGCTGTGTATTTATACGGAAACCCCAAGCTTAGAAGTCTGTGACAGTGAAACAGTCATTCCTCATTGACTTAGAGGCTTGGGCTTGAGGGCTTGAGTAAGACTCTGCTGACTCAAATTCTGGTTGAAACATGTGTTTGAGGGAGGGGCTTCCCTGGTCCATTTCATCCTGCTGGATATGATTTGGCTCTAAAGAGACAAATTAATAGTAACTTAGCATATTCTGATCTTTTCTTGCTTGCACCTTCTGCTTTTGATCTGGATTAAACTCGGACTGAATCAGAACAGGAGTTTGACTAAAATATTTAATAGAGCCAATATTTCCTATCTTTTCTACAGCATCATTTCCCTGCATCCCTGAACAGTGCCCCTAGATACATTTTTAATGTATCCTATATCATGGCATCCTATATCAGCTGGGGTACTACTTCTTTGAATAACAATTGGTAGATGTGCATATCATCCATATAAAAGCCACCTTATCTGTGCTGAGCTATGGACATTGTATCTACAACATACATTATGTGCTATTATAATTCCACTTACATATCCAAAAGAGACAATTGGGTGTACTAGTTAAGGCTAGAAAATGGGAAACCATGAGTTCTAGTTCCATCTTAGACACAAAGCCAGCTACGTAACCTTGGACCAATCACATTCTTTCAGTCCTGGGAAACAGGCCATGGCAAATCACTTCTTAAAACCTTTGCCAAGAAAACTACAGTGATGTGTTCTGGCAGTTGTCAGATGTCAGGTGCCAGAGGTACCAAAAGAAGTATCCAAAGATGATTAAATTCATAGTTTCAATAATAAATTTTAACTGTTGTTGTGACTATGACATTTTGTTTCTATTCAATTCTCAGAAACTTCTAAAAAGTTTAGAAAATTCATATTAATAGCTAATTATAGCATAAATTTATTTGTAAATCTAGTTTAATAAAAAAATCAAGAATTGATTAAGAGATGCTATTTTAATCAAAGTCTTTTTAGATTAGATTACGATTCATATCACGACTCATTGTAGATGAAAGTATCTGACAAAATTTGAAAAATTACACAATGGTTTTTAATAATTAGTTTTAATGTTTCATTGGTCATTTTCCTCTGGTACTTTATATAAGTGATACAAATCAATTCCTTTATTGTTTTTAAATATTACATTTAGTATAAGAACTACTAATACTTGTAATACTTGAAATATTGAATTTGAAGTCCTTTACTTTTATAGCAAGACTATTTAAAAGCATTGGAAAACAACACTGGCTGGAAAAGCTAACATAACTGCCAAGAGTTTGGAAAAATATCTTCCACTAGATTTTATTTATATATGTTTCCATTTTTTTTAGTTGCATCATTTATTTCTAATAGATAACTTTCTCCATGAAATTGGCTTTTTGATAGAATAATTTATTGTAGATATTTATAATTACCATTTTATAAATGTACTTATATATCTCAACTATGCATGTGTTTTAAAAAATGTTTTATGTGGTTCATTTTTATGGGTTTCTTTTGTTTTTTTCCATGTAGTTGCATTATTTTGCTGATCAATGTCTGTTTAAATAAAATGAAGTCTGCTAATGAGTTATCAAAAATAGAGTGCTGAGAACAGTGAGGAATTTGTTGCATTTGGCAAGAGGTGTTTATAACAAAGTTGGGTGGGCAATTGCTTCAGATGATGTTGTTAAGGCTTGATTTTTTCATAAAAGAAGCAGCCAACCATAACAAATTATTTTCAACTTCTATTGTTTTGCTTTCTACCAATATGAAAAAGAAGCACAATGTTCTTTGTGTTTTGCTACTTCCATTAAGTCTTCTGTAACTATAAAGTCTTGCAAATTGTGTTCCACCAATTTTATGAGCAAGCTTTTACTATATACACATTTTAAAACTTTTGAGGAAGCATTTTAACTCGTTTCACATGATCATGACTACATAGCTCTTCACTTCATTACAGAACAGCTGTTTGCCAAATCACCATTGCAAAAAAATGGGACACATTGCTTTATACCTTTCTATAAAAGTGGGTTTTTTACTTAAATACCATTCATGCTGTGCTTTAGGTATAATTTTATAAAATTATAAATACACATTTATTTATATAAAATTATAAAAACACACATTTCAGGAGATTATATTCTGGTAATCATAGACATGGGATATAGAATAGAATAACAGAGTTGGAAAGGACCTTGGAGGTCTTCTAGTCCAACATCATGCTTAGGCAGGAAACCCTACCCCACTTCAGACAAATGGTTATCCAATCTCTTTATAAAAAGTGTCCAGGGTTGGAGCACTTCCTATTTCTGGAGGAAAGTTGTTCCATTGATTAATTGTTCTAACTGTCAGGAAATTTGAGGGGCTCCTATAAAAATGAGGGAGTTAATCTATTTTCCAAAGCATCAAAAGGCACAACAAGAAACAATGGATGGAAACTAACCAAACAGAGAAGCAACCTAGGACGGAGGAGAAATTTCCTAAGGATGAAACCAATCAACCAATGGAATACCTTGCCTTCAGAAGTTGTGCTCCATCACTAGAGGCTTTCAAAAAGAGTGAGGGAAGTAAACCCCAAAAGGACAGTGCCAGGAACCACTAAACCAATGCAGAAAATTTAAAACAGCCATTCCCCAATTAAAAAAAAAAGTCAAAACCCCAAAGCAAATACATCAGCTGAGAGGGAAACTAAGCTCAGAGCTCATGCTAATTGAAAGCCTGGCCATGCTGCCAAAAACCATTAACCCTTCCAACTCTATTATTCTAGGTTATTTATGTTCTAAATTGGGTGCTTCACAGCAGAAAAAATACATCTGGCTAGACCCCATATGCATTAAATTCACAGCCTGTATGATCAAGCTGCATCATTGTCTCCGCCTGCATCTTTTTCCCGCCAGGAAGAAACAAGAAGTAGCCAACACTGCAGCAGCTATAAAGGGTCTTGGGGCACTCCGGGAAGTAACAGCTGATCACAGAAGTGTTACTTAATTCAGCAATTGGGCCCGTCGGATGGTTATGGGGGAGGGAGGGAGGGGAAGGGAACGAAGAGGCTCAGTAGAGAGAAGGTCTTCCAATCCCTGTGACAGTTGGGAGGGAGGGCTAGGAGAGCGCACCCGCTTTATTCAAGTGGTGGCACTCTCCTGCCCCCTCAGCTCATCCTGCTCCTCCGACGGCGACGGAGTGCGGAGCCCTGGACTCCGGCTGGTATACTTAAATGCCAGGTCTGTGATGAACAAGGCCCTCCTCATTCGAGATCTTATAGACGAGGAGGACGCAGACCTGGCTTGTATCTCTGAGACCTGGCTGGGGCCGGAGGGTGGTGTCCCTCTTGTGGATTTGTGTCCCCCAGGTTTCCGGATACTACACCAGTCGCAACTCCAGGGGAGGGGCGGAGGAGTGGCGGTAATTATTAAGGAAAGTCTCAGTCCTAGGGAGGTCACTGTGCCTCAGATAGGCGGGTGTGAATCCCTCCTTTTGAAATGGGACCCTGGAGTTCAGTCTGGGTTGTTGATCACGTACCTCTCCCCCAGCTGTGTGGCCTCAGCCCTGCCTGCACTACTAGATGTCTTAGCCGAATTGTCGGTGGAACTCCCCAACTGGTGAGACATCTGAGTTGGTGCGAGAGTTCATGACCTCCATGATGGCCATGGACCTAACTCAGATTGTACAGGGCCCAACTCATATTGGAGGACACACACGCGACCTGATTTTTCTCTCTGGACAGTGGATAAATGATCGTGGGGAGGGGACTTTATCTATCGACCCTCTGCCATGGACTGATCATTCCCTCCTTAGGGTTGACTTTCCCACCGCCATCCCCCATTGCAGGGGTGCGGAACCAGTAAGATGGTTCCGCCCCAGGCGCCTGATGGAACCAAAAAGGTTCCTGATGGAGCTTGGGTCATTTCCCGCCTCCTTAGCCCACGATTCTTCTGAGGCCCTTGTCGTGGCCTGGGAACAGGCTGTGGTGGGGGCCCTGGATCAAATCGCGCCTTTGTGGCCTCTGACCTGACGCAGATCCCGGGTGGCTCCTTGGTTCATTGTGGAGCTCAGGGAAATGAAGCATCGGAAAAGATGCCTGGAGGGTGGTTGGAGATCCTCTCGATCAGAGTCTGACCAAACACAACTAAGAACCCATATTAGGTCTTATCTTGTGGCGATGGAAGTGGCGAAACGTAACTATTTCGCCACTCTCATTGCATCTGCAGAAAACCGCCCAGCAGCCCTGTTTAGAGTGACCCGCTCCCTCCTTAATCAGGGAGTGAGGGAGGACCCCTTGCAGGGCCATGCTGAGGATTTTGCACAGTTTCTGCAAGATAAAATCACTCAGATTCGGACTGGATTGGACTCCAACTAGACAGAGTCCATTGAGGTGATGGGGGCTAGTCTTGGTGGAGACATCTGGGTTGAGTTTGAGCCTGTTTCGCTGGATGATGTGGACAGGATTATGGGTAGGCTGGGGTCCTCCATGTGTTTATTGGACCCTTGTCCCTCCTGGCTAATTTCGGCAGCCAGAGAGGTGACTGGAGACTGAATCCAGGCTGTTGTCAACGCTTCGCTAAAGGAAGGGGTTTTCCCCGCTGCACTTAAAGAGGTGATGGTTCGACCCCTCCTTAAGAAGCCTAACCTGGACCCTGACGTTCCTAACAACTACCATCCAGTCTCCAACCTTCGCTTTTTAGTGAAGGTTGTCGAGTCCGTGGTGGCGCAGCAATTCCCTCAATTCCTGGGGAAACTGACTACCTCGATCTTTACCAATCTGGTTTCAGGCTGGAGTGGCTACAGCATGGAAACTGCATTGGTCGCCCTAGTAAATGATCTCTGGCAGGCCAGGGATGCGGGTTGTTCCTTCATCCTGGTCCTTCTTACCTCTCAGCAGCTTTCGATACCATCAACCATGGTATCCTGCTGCAGCGGCTCAGGGGGATGGGGTTAGGAGGCACTGTTCTACAGTGGTTCTCCTATCTCTCTGGTTGTCTGCAGTCTGTTTGGGGGACGGTCGGGGATCCACCCAGAGGCCTCTCACTTGTGGGGTGCCTCAGGGATTGGTTCTCTCCCCTCTACTCTTTAACATCTACATGAAACCGCTGGGTGAGATCATTCGTGGTTTTGGGGTGAGGTATCATCAATATGCTGATGATACCCAGCTTTACATCTCCACCCCGACCACCCTAGGGATACTCTTTCCGTGATGTCCCACTGCCTAGAAGTGGTGCGGGTTTGGATGGGGAGGAACAGACTTAGACTCAACCCTTCCAAGATTGAGTGGCTGTGGATGCCGGCATCCCGGGATCTGGAGGTTCCATCTTTAATGATCGGGGGAGAAACTCTTGCTTTCTCCGATAGGGTCCGCAACTTGGGTTTCCTCCTGGATTCTCAGCTGTCCTTAGATGACCATCTGACGGCCGTAACCAGGGGGGCCTTCACAGAGGTGTGTCTTGTGCACCAGTTGCGCCCTTTCCTAGACCGGGATGCCCTCACCACAGTCACTCACACCCTCATTACCTCTAGGTTGGACTACTGTAATACCCTCTACATGGGGCTGCTCTTGGGATGCGTCTGGAGGCTTCAGCTAGTCCAGAATGCAGCCGCGCTGGTAGTTACAGGGGCGTCTAGATACTCCCATGTAACACCTCTCCTGCGTGAGCTACACTGGCTGCCGGTGGCGCTCCAGATACATTTCAAAGTGCTGGTGCTTACCTATAACTTGAAGGACCATCTCCAGCCGCTCTCCCAGTGTCCTGTGTGCTCTCACAGAGTTGGCCTCCTCAGGGTGCCATCGGCCAAACAATGTTGGCTGACGGCCCCCAGGAGGAGGGCGTTCTCTGTGGGAGCCCCAACCCTCTGGAATGGATTGCCCACTGAGCTCAGGACAGCCCCCGACCTTCTTTCCTTCCATTGCGAGCTGAAGACGTGGCTCTTCCGTCAACTAAACTGATCCGATTGGCGATACACTGTGATAATTTTAAACTGTTTTAATTGGGTTGTTGATTTTAATTTTTTTTCATTGTGATTTGTATTGAAGTTGTCATTTTGTAAGCCACCTTGAGTCCCTAGGGAGAAAGGCGGCATATAAATCGCAATAATAAATAAATAAATAAATGCCCTTTATAATGAAAATGTTTGTAATCTTGTCCTTCTTCCTGAAGGGAAGAGGTTAATCCCATCCATAGATGGGTGATTGATGGGTTCCCCTACCCTAATCTTGTCAATTTCTGTTGTTTATTGACTTTATTCAAGGCATGTGTCAGTTGCATTCCAGCTGCAACTGTAAAGTGGTTCTTGGCTGTCTGTTAACTGAAGGGAGAGAGAAGGAAAAAAACCCCACTCTTGCACTTTATTTTCAACCTGTTCTCCGAACTGCACAAGAAATTAACTAATGGTTTTGGCGAACTGGTAAGAACCAGCTGAATCCCACCACTGATCCCACATTGTGTATCTGCTCATTCTAGAAGAGTTTAATCCTTCCAAAAAAGGAAAACTGTCTATCTGCAATTGTTATAGTAAATATCACTGTCTTCTCTGGATTCAGTTTTAACTTATCTTTCACCTAATTGCTAATCACATATAGGCAGCCATTTAGGAAGACAGACTAAAGATGTTGCCCCCAAAAATGAATTGATTATCATCAACATACCCTGTCCAAGTTCTCTAGATAATTTATTCTCCATGACATCACAAAGCCATTGGAAGGCAGAAAACTGGTCAGGGAAGCAATTGGACCATGAGATAACAAAGGAATGAAAGCATTGTTCAAGGATGATACAGAGATTGCAGAAAAAATGAACACATTCTTTGTGTACTAAATTATACTAAAAGATAACTGTTTCTGTACTGACTTTTCCAGGGAACATATTGGAGCAACTAGCGGTAACAAGAAAACTCAGTGTGAATTAGTGAAACAGATGTTAAACTAGGATCAGGGACACTGTTTAAACCATAGAAGTTCACTGGATGTCTCAGCACACTGTATCACAAAGGGCAGTTGGGAAGGAAAATCGATAGAGGGGAGTGGGGTGGGAATGGAGATTTTGCAGCATCCTTCCCCTCCCACGCCCACTAAGCCACGCCCATGCCCACCAAGCCACGCCCAGAGAACCGGTAGCAAAAAAAATTGGATTTCACCACTGCCCTGATGAGATTTGAGATGTCTGTAAATGATTGGGGGGGGGGGGGAAATTTTGGTGTTATAATTGGTGATTTGATGAATATTTTGACTCACTGCAGATATTGTAAAAAAGACAATTCCAAACTAGGAAGGAAAAGGACTGAAAATAAATTGGTCAACCTGGCAAATCCCATATATGCCTATATCTATGGGTATATTTGCCCATGAAATACTGGATACACTTCTAATGATCATAATTGAAAAACCAAAAAAATTGCAAAAAGGCAAATAAAATGATAGCGGAATTATCATTATCCCTTCTATGTGAGAAAAAGCTGATGGAGAGTTTTCAACTAAAAAATGACTAAGGAGTAATATATATGATCAAGGTTTATAAAACATGTATACATGGAAAATGTGGATGGTTAATCCAGGGAAGATTATTAAAGTTTAGAATATACAAAATACATTTCTTTTTTACATATTGTATAATAAATTTAATAAGTTTAGATGGGAGTGATGATATACACAGCAGACAGTTCTACTGATGGTAGTTAATCTTGAAAATGTAATGTTATTGCCAGTTTAGAGAAGGATGTTTTCAAGTACTAGCTGCTTGAGTATAGCTTTATTTAATGCCTTTGTCTCTAGTAGAACATGGCACTGAAAACAAGGGCCTCAAATATTGGCCTATTAAAATTTCTTCAAATATACAAAATATGTAATATATGCCCACATAATTTTTTCTGCCTTTATAGATATCTCAAAGTTCATTGCAACTTGAAGTAAAAAAGCCAAAGAGACGTGCTCCTCCTCCACCAATTCCTAAAAAGCCAAACAGATTTGAAGAAATCGAAAGTAAAAGACAAAGTACAATTGGTAAGGGTGACTAGTTTTGACACTAGTGCATGTGATCTTTGCTGCTTTGCAGGTTGTGTGATGCATCAACAGTAATCCTAAATTTACAAAATATTACTACTAACATAACAGAATGAAAGTCTGGAAACAATGAAGTATTTGATCATTTAGTTATTTTTTAATTTTTTAAATAGTAATATTATTAAATTTTTAATTCAAAATATTTTTGAATATTTAATTCAAAAAAGAAAAACAAGAAACAGTGCAGAAAAATAGAAAGAAAACAAGGATATAGTTTCCTTCTTCCTTCATCACAAGTATAAACAATTTTAGGAACTTACCACCTTTCCTTAAAATATAACCAGTCATCATTTCTCATAATCCATTTTTTATCTATAAACAAATCTTTCCAGCTTTCACTCCTGATCAGCAAAAGTCCACCAAGGGTTACCAGACAACAATATATCTATTTGACTAGTTAATGATCAGATGAACCACCATTTACTTTTAACAATCTTGATCTTTAGTGCCTTCAAATAATATCCTAGAACTTGATTTTAAAAAAAATTTCCTCTGTCCTTCCTCACAAAATTCTTCAAAGCTTTAACATGTCTTTCTTGCAAATTGATTTAATGCATAATTAAATCAAGTATGTGCAAATTTGTATGATGTATGTTAATACTTAAGGTGCCTTAAGCATTTTTTGCACATTTGAATATATTTTTGAAATATATTATGTATTAATATTATATTTCAGTACAAGACTTATTCTCAACAAAGGTGACAAATGATTTTGCATTCTTTGAGTGTAACTAAGTAGGAATTGACATATTTTACTTAACTAGACAAAGCCATAGTATTTGAACAGTATTTATTGAATAGTATTTATTGATTGGAAAGTTCTTAGTTAACACTAATATTAAAATATTAAGATCCATGAATATGGATAAATTTAACTGATTTTAACATTTTGTGATCTTTTCTCATGCATCAAAACACAGGAAACAACAACAAAAAATTCTGCACATTTGTGCAGCTATCTGAAACTCCCATTGTTAGGCAGTTTATACAATTGGTAGAAAAAAATAAATAATTCTGGCACACATGTTGCATTTGGCTAAAATTTTAACAAGCTTAATGAAGCTGAAAATTTTCTTATGATTATTTAGATTTATGCTCGATGAACTTGTTATCTTTTTCATGGGTTTTTAAATCTGAGATATGATTTCAGTCAATCAGTCAGAATAGAGCTGGAGGTCGAGGTCTTCTAGTCCAACCCCCTGCTCAAACAGGAGACCCTATACCATTTCAGACAATGGTAGTCTGAAACTACCATTGACTGAAACTGTCAGTCTCTTCTTAAAAACCTCCAGTGATAAAAACCCCACAACTTCTGAGGGCAAGCTATTCCACTGGTTAATTGTTCTCACTGTTAGGCAGTTTCTCCTTAATTCCAGGTTGCTTCTCTCCTGAATTAATTTCCATTCATTGTTTCTTGTCCTGCCCTCTGCTGCTTTGCCCTTCTCTTTGTGGACCTCTCAAATACTGGAATACTGCTATCATGTTCCCCAAGTCCTTTTTATCTCTAGACTAGCCAAACTCAAATCCTGCAACTGTTCTTCATATATTTTTGTCTCCAGGCCTTTAATCAGTTGCTCTATTCCCTCATCTAAGTCATTTATGAAGATATTGAAGAGTACTGGGTCTAAAATGGAACCCTATGGTAGTTCTTACTTCCCTTCATATAGATGTAGTACCTATAAGGACGACTCATTGAGTACGGTTTGTCAGCCAGTTACAAATTCATCTAGTGGCGATGTTGTCTATCCCACATTTTTCTAGTTTACCAAGAAGAACTTGTGGTCTACTTTGTTGAATGCCTTGCTGAAGTCTAAGTATACCATGACCACAGCATTTCACTGATCTACTAATTTAGTTACTTTGTCAAGGAATGAAATAAGATTGTTTGGCATGATCTGTTTTTGAAAAACCCATGTTGGCTTTTAGTTATAACTTATTTGTTTCTAGATATTCACAGAACTGTTTTTTGATTATCTTTTCCAGTATCTTCCCAGTTATTAATGTTAAGCTGATTGGTCTGCAGTTTTGTGGGTCTGGTTTTTTTTCTCTTCCCCCTTCCCCCCCCCCATCTGATTTCCAATCTTTTGGTACTTCCCTGATGTTCCAGGATTTTTGAAAAATATGGTACAATGGTTCTGAGATAACATCTTTTAGAACTCTGGGATGTAATCTGTCAGGTCCAAGTGATTTATATTCCTCAAGACCAGATAGGTGTTCCCTAATCATGTTCTTGCTTATTTTAATTTGTGTTTCTAGTCTGTCTTTTACAGTTACGTTTTTAGTAGATTGGAGTAGAGTTTCTTTTTGTGTGAAGACTGATGCAAAGAATGAGTTAAGTAGTTCTGCTTTCTTTCTGCTTCTTACTTCCTTGCCATCTTCTCTTTTAAGTGGACCCACTATTTTCTTGTTATTTATATGTTGAAAGAAACTTTTTAAAAATTATCTTTGACTTTTATTGCAAGTCTTTGTTCATTCTGAGCATTTGCTCTTCTGAGTTCATCTTTGTAGATTCAAGCTATCTGCTGATATTCTGTTTCCATTCCATTCTATTTGCATTTTTTATACTTGTCCTTTTTGTTTTCAGTTTATCAGTGAGATCATTGTGCAACCAGGCTGGTTTCTCCTTGGATTTCTTGTTTTTCTCTTTCAGTGGTATTGTACTGGACTGGGCTTTTATGATCATATTTTTCAGTTTCCCATGCTTCTTAAGTTGTTTTCTCCTTTAGGAATTTCATCCATGGAATTTTTCTTAGGCTCGTTCTGAGTTTGTTAAAATAGCTCTTTGAAAGTTTAAAACGCTGGCTGGATTATGATCTGTTGCTTTTATTTGGATTATATTGAATTCCAATATGACATGTTCACTCTCACCTAAAGTTCTGGCAAGTTCAACTTCCCTTTTCACTTCTCTATTAGTAAGAAGTAAGTAAGAATTAGTAAGTCCAAGATAGCTTTTCCTCTAATTCTCTCCTTTATCTTTTGGATGACAAAATTGTCAGCTAGGTTGGTTAGGAATCTGTTTGGTCTCCCATTTGCTTCAGAATTTGTCTCCCAGTTGAAAGCAGGGTAATTCAAGTCTCCCATTATTATTGTAGTATATTTTCTACATACATTTGTTAATTGTTTAGCAAAAAGCATCTATTCCTTCTTGGGTTCCCTGTAGTATACGCCTATAGCAATGTCATTCTTTTTTCCTTTATATCGATCCATATGAATTCTAGGAGGTTTTCATCCTTGGTTTTGTGGATTTCTGTAGAGATCTTTTATATATAAGGCAACTCCACCTCCTCTTTTATTAGGTTTGTTTCATTTGAATAGTTTATATCCTATCAGTACATTCCAGTCATGAGTTTCATCCCACCATGTTTTAATAATGGCAACTATACCATCTTTATTTTCATGCGCTAGTACATCAGCTTCACCTGTTTGTTCCCTAAACTTTGAGGCTCTTGTACATGGGTCTGTTTCTCCTTGTTTGTATCTGGGTTTTCCATTCTTTCTATCACTCTCTATTTCATTGGGTTTTTTCCCCTTTTCTTCTTTCCTCTTTACTCCCTACCTCCTTATATGATTGGTTATCTAGTGGTTTTTGCTTGGAATTAGGTTCTAAAGGTCTTGAAGATTGCCCCTTCCCCTCAATTTTAGTTTAAAGGTGTTCTGATAAGATGAGCCAGTCATTTTCCAAATGTAATATTTCCAGTTCCCTTGCCAGGAACCCTTCATGTAGGTACTGCAGACCAAGGACTAGGAAACTGAAGTTCTCTTGACGACACCAGTTTTTAAGCCAGTGGTTCGTTTCTAAAATCCTTTGCTTCCTCATTGGATGTTGGCCTTTTGTTGAAAGTATAAATAAAAATACCACTTGTGTTCCTAATTCTTTAACTTTCTTCCCCAGCTGTTGATAATCTCTTGTTATTGTTTTTAGTTTCATTGTTGTGTCATTGGTCCCCATGTGTAGGAGAAGAAAGGAGTTGTAATCTGTGGGGTTCATTGTTTAAGTAAGGTTCTCAGTTACATCTTTGATTTTTGCTCCAGGGAGACAACATACCTCCCTAGATTGGCTGTTCAGTCTGCAGATTATATTATAGTTGCATGCATGATTCTGATCTTTTAGATATGGTATAGACATATCTTGACAAACTGAGTATATTAATATTATTACATTTATTGTTAATCTTAATATTTGATATAAATCATGCATATTTCAATTAAGCATTGTTGATAAATATTTTAGGGATCAGTCATGCATTTAAGGCCTTCTATGATATCTTTGGTGTTATATTAGGATCCTAACAGTTGGGAGTTCAAGCACAGATATGAGACAGAGACAGCTTTAGTTGTTTTGCTTGATGACCTGTCCTGGTTCTCAATCTTTCAGCAGCTTTCATTATCATCAACCATGGTATCTTTTTGCACCAGTTGCAGGAATTGGAGGCATTGTTCTGCAGTGGTTCCACTCTTTCCTCAGTGATCAATTCAATAGGTGATAGTCAAAGGACATAGATTCTCCCAAGGGGTATCCCAGGAATCAGCAATTCCCTCCCCCTTCATGTACATGAAGCCACTGAGGGAAGTAATCCAGCACTTTGAAGTCTGATATAAATATGCTGATGATACACCCAATCATATATTGCAACTCCAAACTGGGCTAGAGATGCCATCAAAGTCTTGTTTCTATGTTTGGAGGCTATGTGAGCCTGGCTGGGAGAGAATAAGTTTAAACCAAATCTAGTAAGTTGACGGTACTGTTTGTAAAACATTGGTACCCTAAGCCTACTGCTTGTATACAGAGAGTATAGCCCTTGGAAGAGCAGGAGGGCTTCAGATTCTTCTGAACTTGTGGCTCTTGCTAAATTAGCATATAATGCCATGGCTGAAGTGTGGTGAGAAAACCTCACTGCAATGATTCACCTCCTCATCACCACCCATTTAGGCTACTGCAACATACTCTACATTTAATGATGATCTAGAAACTTTACTTTGTGTAAAATGAGATCGCCCACATGCTCATGGTAGCCAACCATTTAGCACATATCCTATTGCATTAGTTTTCAGATGCTGCACTGACTTCCTATTATTTTCCAAGTGCAATTAAAAGTGCTGATACTAACCTATAAATTATTTAATGGCTTGATACTTTATTTTATTTTATTTTATTTTATTTTTTTATTTTATTTCCAATTTGTATACCGCCCTTCTCCCTGAGGACTCAGGGCGGTGAACAGCCAGAATTAAAAAAACATACAATACAAATATTAAAACAATTAAAATATATATAAATTTGGCTCCAATTTTAAAAAATAACAAACCAATTTAAAACGTCTAAAATTACTTCCTAAGCGAGCACGGCTTGTTGGAAAAAGTGGGTTTTAAGGGCACAGCGGAAGGCACTGAGGTCATGCGTTCTCCTTATCTCTGGGGGCAGCTGGTTCCAGAGGGTAGGTGCCCCCACAGAGAAGGCTCTCCCCCGGGGGTCACCAGCCTACATTGTTTGGCTGATGGCACCTTGAGGTGGCCCTCTCTGTGGGAGCGCACGGGTCAGTGAGGTCATTTGTGGCAGTAGGCGGTCTCATAGATAACTAGACCCTATGCCATGGAGCACTTTAAAGGTGATAACCAACACCTTGAAGCGTACCCAGAAGACCACCGGGAGCCAGTGCAGCTCACGCAGGAGTGGTGTTACATGGGAGCACCATGTTGCTCCCATCACTACCCGCGCGGCTGCATTCTGGACCAGTTGGAGCCTCCGGATGCTCCTCAAGGGGAGCCCCACGTAGAGAGCATTGCAGTTGTCAAGGTGAGAGGTGACAAGGGCGTGAGTGACTGTGCACAGGGAATCCCGATCAAGCCAAAGATTCTCCCCCAATAGTCAGTGATGGAGTCAACTGACTATATCAGGATGCCGGGAGCCACAGCCACTCAGTCTTGGAAGGGTTGAGCTTAAGCCTGTTCTTCCCCATCCAGATCCGCACAGCCTCCAGGCACTGGGACATCACTTCAAGGGCATCGTTGGGGTAGTCTGGGGTGGAGATGTACAGCTGGGTGTCATCAGCGTACTGATGGTATCTCACCCCAAAACCACAGATGATCTCGGCCAACGGCTTCACATAAATGTTGAACAAAAGGGGCGAGAGGACCGATCCCTGTGGCACTCCACAAATAAGAGGCCTCGAGGTCGACCTCTGCCCCCCTGCCAACACAAACTGCGCCCGGTCGGAGAGGAAGGAGGAGAACCACCATAACATGGTGCCTCCCACTCCCAACTCTTCCAACTGGTGCAGCATGATACCATGGTCGAGGGTATCAAAAGCGGCTGAGAGATCTAACAGGACCAGAACAGAGGAGCACCCCCTGTCCTGAGCCATCTAGAGATCATCAACCACCGCAACCAATGCCGTTTCCGTGCTGTTCCCAGACCTGAAACCCGACTGGAATGGATCTGGATAGGATGTTTCCTCCAGGAATTTTGGGAACTGTTGCACGACCACACTCTCAACAACCTTTGCCATAAAGCAAAGGTTGGAGACAGGACGATAGTTAGCCAATATTGCCGGATCCAGGAACGGCTTCTTGAGGAGGGGCTTCACCACTGCTTCTTTTAAGGCAGCAGGGAAGTGGCCCTCACTCAACAAAGCGTTGATAACACCCTGGAGCCAGCCTCGTGTAACCTCCCGGAAAGCTAGTACCAACCAGGAGGGACACGGGTCCAGTAAACATGTGGCCGCACTAAGTCTCCCCAAAATCCTGTCCACATCATCGGGGATCACAGAGTCAAACTCTCCCCAGATAACATTCTCAAGACTATTACTCGTCACCCTGCCTTGATCTACCCAGTCGGAGTCCAAATCCCCCTGGATCTGAGCGATTTTGGCATACAGGTATTGTCCAAAATCCTCCGCCCTGCCTTCCAAGGGATCCTCCTACACTTCCGGATGGAGCAGGGAGCGGGTCACCCTAAACAGGGCGGTTGGACGATTCCCTGATGACGCAATAGAGGTGGAAAAGTAATTAAACTTCGCCGCCTTTATCATCACTAGGTAGGTCTTTTTTTTTTATTGAAAAAGTTTTACAAATACAAATTTTTCCCCTTCCCCCCCCCACCCTAACCCAGCATTATAAAATACATATAAAGACAATATATAATTCCATCCCAACCCCACCCTAACCCTCCCCCTCCAGCCTCTTCCCTCCCCCCCTTGACTTCCATTATATGCAATACTAATATTCCCAAACAATATATATGTTATTCAACCTTCCATATCTTTTTTCTATATTTACTAACATAATCATCAATCCTTCTCAGCTAAAAGCGACATAATATTTTCTAGTCTGATACTTATTCTGTACATACTCAATCCATAATTTCCAGGTAGGTCTTAATATGCGACCTTACCAGTGTTCGGTCAGATTCAGTGAGACTGGCCCTCCAAACGCTCTCCAGGCGTCTTTTCCGACGCTTCATTTCCCTCAGCTCCTCGGTAAACCAGGGGGCCGCACGGGATCAGCACTGGGTCAGAGGCCACAGAGGCACGACTCGGTCCAAGGCTCCATCAGCCACCCGATCCCAGGTGGCTGCCAGGTCCTCAGGCGAGCCGTGTGCCAGATCCTCAGGAAATGGCCCAAGCTCCATCTGGAACCTATCAGGATCCATCAGGCGCCTGGGGCAGATCCATCTAATTGGGTCCACCTCCCTGTGGTGGGATGTAGCGGTTCGAAGATCTAGGCGAAGGAGTACATGGTCAGACCATGACAAGGGTTTCTTGTCTATATCCCCTATAACCAGACCACTCAACCACTGGCCAGAGACAAAAATCAAGTCCAGAGTGTGTCCTCCCCCGTGAGTAGGGCCATGAACTAACTGGGTCAGGTCCATGGCTGTCATGGAAGCAATGAACTCCCAAGTCATCTCAGACGTCTCGCCGACGGACGGCAAGTTGAAATCACCCATGACTAAAAGCCTGGGTGTCTCCACTGCCACCATGGCTATCACGTCGAGTAACTCAGGCAGGACTGCTGCTACGTGGCAGAGAGCCAGGTATGTAAGCAGCAAGCCCATCTGAACCCCATGACCCCATCTCACAAAGAGGCACTCACATCCGGCAATCTGTGGCACAGTCGTCTCCCTCGGACCCAGATCCTCGCTAATAATAACTGCCACCCCCCACCTCTCCCCTGGGCCCTCGGCTGATGGAATGCTCTGAAGCCTGGTGGGCAGATTTCTACCAGAGGGACACCTCCCTCCGGGCCCAACCAGGTCTCCATAATACCTGCCAGGTCCGCTCCCTCCTCCTGTATAAGGTCGTGAATGACTTGATTATCTGGTAGATCACATCTCTTCATTAGAGGTGGCCTATCCACTCTGCCTATGCCAGACAAAGCAGCTGGTTACCTCACATTTTTGGAAAGTTGGGAGGCCAAAGCCCAGAAACACTGTTTATAATGATAGGGCAGCTTTTTAGAGAGCTTTTGTGACCTGATATACAGTACATATTTTATTTTAGTTTTATTTGTCTCACTTTTTATATATCTTGTTAGCAGCTAAGAGTTTTGTGATCATGGTGGCACACAATTAAATAAACAAATAAAGAGAAATGCAAATGTAATTTATTGGTTTATACATTTTTTTTGTTATGTTGGCAGTAATATTTTAATGAAATTATATGAGCTATACATAATTCCTAAGATTATATGACAGTTGTAGATGTATGAATGGCTCTGTGTTTTGTGTGTATGCTAACTACAAAGGTCAGTTAGAGAATAATACATGTTAAAAAAAGATTAATGATGGATTATTTCAAATGACTCACAACCAAACATTTCATTTTAAGGAAGCAAGGGTAAACGGCACACTAACTTCTCATGTTGTAATACGGTTATGCCTACTTTGGAGTTTCAGATTTCCTTGAAAAATACATTAAAACTGACAAACAGCTAATACTTTGGAGTAGCAAGTCGAACACTAATCAGAAGGTGATTATGATGTAAATTACTGCAAAGCAGTGTACATTAGAGCAAATGTGATAGGCATCTGATTTGATGGTAATAGTAACTAGTGAATTCCAATTGATTCCCCTATAGGTATTGAACAACAAGTGCCTCAAAAGCCTCCTAGAGGCAACACACGAGATCCACCCCAGTTAGTGATTCCCCCACCCCCATCATACCCTCCTCCTGACAAAGATACTATGGACCCAGCTGCATTGTACAATGAAGCAGATGTTACAGACCCAACCCAGTTGGTATCTAAAAGTATGTTTGAAAAAATGTCTATTTCTCTTTCTTTTCCAGACTTTCCTCTGTTCTGTTTCCAGTCATATATGTGTTTTCCTTATCAATCTGTTTCCTTTTAAAATTCGTAAATGTATGATATGATCTTAACTAATACATCGAGTCAATCATGCCAAACCTTTTTTTGAAGTAGTAATTTAAGATAATGATTTCAGATATGACATTGTTGGCATTTGGATGGCATGACCGGAGTTCAATGTTTCATTTTATTTAACTATCTATTTTTCTTACTTTTATGGAATTTTATAGTCCATTTCTTCATTTATCATGAAGATAATAGCTTGGTGTTACAGTGCTAAATGATCCTGATGCAGCTTTAGAACTTGAATTACAGAACTATTAAAATTTTTTTCCAAATCCTGATTTTTCATAGAGTATAACAATATTTATTTTAAAAAATAATGTTGAATCAATGCAAGGAGCATATAAGAGAAAAGAGAGGTTCTCCCAAGCAACAATTAATCTAAAAAAAAGAAAAAAGAAAATTGTAAGAAATGTATATTTGAGTTATTTGTAATTGAAATGTTAAACCATAATTACATTTGCAGTTTGGAATATAACAAATGGGAAAAGGAAAGAGAAAGAGATAGTTTAAAAACAGGCTACTACTGCATTTCTTGGGGCTTCTGGATAATTTTATAATATGTGATCAGTGACCCACAATGACCATTGGTTTCCAGAGACACAGTCTGCTAACTACCATTTCCCAATATCAACAACTTTTAAGATGTGTAAATTTCAAATCCCAGAATATGCACCAGCTAGCCATGCTGGCTGGGGAATTCTGGATATTAAAATGCATTCATCTTAAAGTTCCTGTGATTGAAAAGGGTTGACCTGGGCTAATGAAGAGAATGAATGAAGGCAACTAGTGAGCTTTCTGCAGCAGTGACCTCTTCCTAGAATCACTGGTGACCGTTTGAAAAACATGAGAAGACTCTGTTTGCTATAGAAGACAATCCATTGTCTCAGCTGCCAATTATAGATTCAGGAAAAAAACTATTTCCAGGTATTTAAATGACAATTAGCTTTTTATCAATAGTAAATAATTCATTTTGAGCTACCTGGAAAATCTAAACAACAGGCAGAGAGTAGGCAAGAAACCCCAATTTATCCTGGTTAATCCTAATATATACCTCAAATGGAAATTAAGTAAAAAGAGAACCCCAATTCCAGCCAGAAGATAGAATTCAGGCCTTTATGGCCACTGTTTGTTCCATTCATTCTACTTGATTCATTGAATATTGACAACACAACTTTCTATTTCTCATATAATTAAAATGAAATGATGTATGATTTCTACATGCTGGTCTACTGCTGAAGTTTGTACATGTGATTTATCAAGTACTGAGCATCAGCATCAGACTTTGCAAGGCCTTCTATGGCATATTCAATTAAGTGAATAATCTGTGTATCATTTGAAATGGTATAGCTACTGATGATGCTCTCATCTTAATCCCTGCCGATCAGTAAAATAGGCTTAAGGTGTTCGCAGTCTTAAAGTAGCATCCAACTGGAACTACAATTCATGTTAAATCGGATATGATTTGCAACGAAAGTCATAAATGAAGTCCCACAACCAGTGGAAGATGGGATTGGAGAAGGGCTTATTGGTCACCTTCGGTTCTTGGTTAATCTTATCTGCCACCAGTTTGCTGTTGTCTCCCTGAATGCAGCAACACCTGAAACATTCAGAGAACTGCCAGCAAGTCTGTTATTAGCCAGTTCGTAACTGCTTTATCCTGCCTTCCTCAGGTTTATGCTTATGTTTTTAATTCCTTCAAAAAATTAAAAGGAAATAAATATGTTTTGTTCAAGTGCAATTCTGCCTTGTTAACATTTGGACCTTTAAATGTTTTGCACACAAATCCCACATTACCCATCCATGGGTAGATTTTTCTGTTTTAGTTTACTAATATGGTTTCTTCTATTCGTCTAACCTAATATCTGATTTTGATCAAACTTTCACTTTGTGAATATTTGTTATGATTCATACATTTATTGCATGTATAGTTGCCAAGGTTTTAATTAATTAACAGCCCCATCAAGGCCTACGAATTGTGAAGTATATCATACTAAGTTTAGTAGAATTTATTTTAAGATAAATGTATTAAGGATATAGCATAACATTATTTGTGTCTGCTCAGGAATAAATAAATACAGGGTTGTAGATATTGAGTAATCACTATAAATTAGGACCATTTGAAATATCTCAAAACATGAGTATATTTGGCCACAAAAATCCTATTTGTAGAAATATACCTGAGGTTGCATGTGCTTAAGTTATGTTCTTGCTGGCAGCAATAATCTCAGAGAATGAGTCACACTTTCAATTATGCTGTTGTTATTTGATTTTTGCTCTTCTTGAGAGTTCCCAGGGTAGTTTAGAGTATATATGTGTGTATGTGTATACACAAAGTAAGGTATATAACAAGTGCATGCTCTAATTACGTATATTGATTTTGTGCAAGAATGTTACATTTAGAATTGCTAGTCTTTTGTGAACAAAGATCCTAAAAAGATCTTTCACCTCTTTGTGAATATGTGTTATATTGAAATGTAACATATTATAGCTGTGAGTTTTAAAAAGTTTATTTGGACAGAGTATGTTATTCTTCAAGGATGCTTCCCTACGTTTACTATTAGCTTCATTAGAAGCTCTTGAACATCTAAAAATAAACTTGATTATAGTAGTATGTGTTCCTAGATTAGTAAATTAGGAGTGTGCCTTAAAGTATTTTCAATTTTTAATACATTATTTGCTTTTTTCCTCAACAGTTTATTGTTGTGCATCATTTCCTTCACCTTCCAAGCCCATCTGATACAGTTTGGCTCTTGCTATGGTCTCCATCTTTCTGAAAACTGTTGCCCCTGCTGCCTTACCTATCTTTATGTTGTCTTTTCCCTTCATATGGAAAAACGTTCTTCTTACATGAATGACATTTTCAAATATCTTTTTTCATATATGTTATTATTTTGCAGTGACAAATGTTTTCAGCTGCATAGATGTTTATGAAACAAATTCTTCCAGGATTTAGTGTATGCATGCTTTTTTTAAAAAACTATTTAGATGGAGGACATTTCTCAGTTTTGTTGCTGAAGTTGAAAAACTACATTTATGCTATTTTTTTCTTATCCTTCTTTTTCAAGTATATATTTACTACTATACACTCTGCTATATCCATATAGTTTTCGTTTCTATTGTTCTATGCAATTGGGCATGCCTTAATGAAGGAAGGTAATGAATGATACAAGGGGCCTTATATTAGTTTTCCAATGAACTCTTTCAGGATTAATTCTAAGTAGGCAATAGACAACCCATGGGTCACCATTTAAGAAATATTCCTCACCAAATTCCTCAGTGCCATCAACAGTGGTAGAGCTTTTAATGTATCTGAAAAGTTCTTAAAAATTCAGTGAGATACTCTTGACACGTGTCTGTCTTGAAAGCTGTCCATATTGAACTGTATGTCAGACAAATATCAGGGGTTGATCACAGGAAATGTTTGATGATTTTTTTAATGTATTTATATTATGTTCTTAAGATCATTTTTATATCATAAAATTGTTGATAAAATTTGCTAAATTTCAATTCCATGGGACTCTGGGATCCTGTAATTTGGATCTATTCTGTAAGTTTTGCCATTTGAGTCACCCTGGTTAGAAAGATTTTGCCTTATGTTTCACCCAGTTAAAGTTTACAAACACAAAAGTTTTAATAGTATATTAATAACTGGTTATACTGCTCCCTCCCTTGGTTCAAGCAAGATATGTTTATGTAGGATTATATTCCTGCCTGCTTATATAGGAATCAATCTCATTGATTCCAATGGATTTATCTCAGAATTTTACTAAGAGACTTTAAACCCATACATACTCAAGATAAACTTCATTCAGACTAGTAAGATTTATTTCTGAATAGAATTGCAGAGTTAATATTATGTTGAACATTGCAGTTACGTTTTCATGTCACATGAATAAGATCAACTTGCTTGGCTTCTGCCAGTCAAAACCAACCTCTACAGTTTGCTCAGCATGATCTATCAATCTCATAAGGGATTAGAATTGAAAGCTACAGATGTTGAAGTAAATTTGAATGGGAACTGTCAAAGATAGTACATTAAGAGACAATTCAATCATAAAAATGCTTCAAAATGTTGCCTTATGATATATAAAGTAAGTCACAGGATTTAATGGTATGTGGGAATGTCCTTAGGAGATTGAGTGAAGTGATCCTGCCCATGGAACAATCCTAAATTTCGACTGTAAAGGTGATGGCACAAGAATTTAACTTTCTGACTTGCAAGATTGATGTCACCCTTATCATACAGAGCAGACAGAAAATATGGCCAGATAAACTAATTCTACTTTATTTAAAGGTACATTAACAGAATCTTGCAAGTCTGAAATTACAGTTCTCCCACCATCATCTTACAGCAGAATGATTTAGGGTTATTCTTGAGCCTGTTGCTCTGTCCACTAGGCAGCTGTAGGCTATGCTCCCTCTTATCTGACCATTCCCTAAGCAGCATCTCTTCAGATCAATCCCACATACCACTACATAGGAAGATATGCAGAAGATATAATAAATGTAGACTAATTCATTACCTTTCCTACTTTGCATATTCTTACTGCATTTAAGTATCTTGTTGCGGTTCTATTACCATATGATAAATTAAGTGTGTTTCTGAATCAAATACTTTCTCAACTGTTTGGTGACAAATCTAATTAAATAGAGTTCTTTTTGTATTAGAGAAATGTTCATTAATTTTTGTGTGTATTTCTGAAAGCAATTTTTATTTAATAGAACTGTTCATTTTAAGCACCAATATTTATATAAAAAGCTATAAACGTGAACTTTATATATACTAAAAGAACAGAAATAATGTTCAAACACAAAACTATATTGTGCATTCAAAAGGTTACGTATGATTTTTTCATATTACTTGATATGCTGCATTGATTTGAAAAACTTGCTCTTTTTTAAAAGTCACATGTATCTTTGTTAATTTCTAAATATCTAGCAAGCAGCATAATTTCCATTAATGTTCAAATGGAAATTTGCTCTCTATATTGGATGGAATATTATTAAAGCCATAGCAGTTTTAATTTATAATGCAAATATCTTTACTACTGGCATTTTATGTACTATTTCCCAATAAGTTAAAGAAGTATATCAACAGTTTTCAGACTAGTGTCAAGTCAAAACCTTGTACTGAGATCAGTACATTGAGAAAGTCTCTATTTTCAGCATTAGACTGGAGGATAATTCTCATGTTAACTAAGGAGAAATATATATGTAAGACTTATCCTGCCTTTTCTTCATTTTCTTCTGTACTCTGTCATATATATTATTCAGAGCTGTGTAAAGGAAATAATTCTGAGCTAAGAATTCATACAGTTTGTATGCCCTTACAAGTATCAAAGAAGGAAGAAAAGTTTTTCTTATTTGGGTAAGAATTTAAATTTACTAGGACCTTTCTTCCTAAGAGTGTAACTCAATGGTATCTCGTATCTTCTAAGACAGATCTTTGTAAATACTTATCAAGAGGAATTTAGCAGTTAACTAAACCTCAGGGTCAAGAGGACAAGATGCTTTAAGTGAAAGTAATTTTGTTTATTAAAGGAACAGGGCAACAGTTTTGTTCTCATGTTCTCTAGTTTTCTATCACCAGAAAAATTAACAATCTGCAGTACTATATGTAGACATTAAGTTTACATATCTGAACAGCAAAATCTAGATAGCAGCAAAGAGACATAGAAAACATTAACTCTGTGATGCCATGTTGTGATTTGGATTTTGCAGCCCAGATATGATGGGCACTCAGAATCAAACCCCTTATGATAACCCAGAAATAACCTATGTCCTAGTTGTTGTTTATTATGAATTATTTAATTACCATTGGTATATTAAAATCAATAAATTTTAGTTTTTGATTTGGTCCCAATCACTTTCTTATGCTTGGTCCACTATTTTACTCAAATAACATGTGATAAATAAGTGGATTAATTTTTGGATGGAATACCTATTTATTGAGAGCAAGTTTGATAAATTGGTTAAGGTAGCATGGTAAAAATTGGGAGTTTGTGAGTCCACTACCACCATAGACATAAAGTCACTTGAGTGACCTACTTCCAGTTTTGCCTATATTATCAAATGCTTATTTACCTAGAGCTATGCAAAAGAGTTTTAGCAAAAGTGCTGTTTTTTTTGTATTTAAGTTTTAATAGCAACATTATCAATTACTACCTGATTTCATCATTAGCCTTTAAATGGAGAGTTGAGGTTAGACCATTTTTACTCAGGACACTAATACTTGTTTTTATTCTTTTATTTTGTTTTAATAAGAAAAAGAAAAGTAATTCAACAGAGCAAAGGGGATATATATGATAACAATAAAAAGGAAAGATGGGAAATTTACTTCTCCAAAGCTGAAGATTATCCTAAAAGAATTTTTATTTGTTGTTTTGAAAGCATGTGGCTATTATAATTTTGTTTATTTGTAGCTGACCATGTACTTTTCTTAATATATAATCAAATAAATGCATTCTAAACAGAAAAATAACCCTCAATATTTTCTTTATCTAATCCAATAAATATGAATCTTACTTTAAATGTTCAAGAAATATCTTTGCAAATCTTTTAATATGGCTGAGAGAAAATGGTATACAAATGCTAATTGTGTAGGACATTATTTTTCCCCTTTGAAATTAATCTGTGGCTTGGAAGAAATTTTATGTTGAGAATAGACAACTTGTTAAGGATGCATTTGTAAGATAAAAGCATTGATGAACACACTCACAAAATTACTTGCTCCTCACAGAAAGTTTTATGTTGAGGGTAGAAAAAAATGTGAGGAATACACTTGGAAAATGACTTGCTTTGCATATAAAGTGGTTACTGTCTCAGGCACAGGTAGGCATAAAAGACTCATTGTTTTATTAGTTTGTCAAACATGTACAAGATAGCACGTATGAATATGAACATGGACATGAACGAAGGAAATGAATACAAATAAATGGGGACAGTAGGACAGGGACGGTAGGCACGCTGGTGCGCTTATGCGCACCCCCTTTATGGACCTCTTGGGAATGGGGTGAGGTCCAAGTAGGCAGTTTAAAGTTGAAGCTGTGACGGTTTGAGGATGTAACAATGGAGTTGAGTAGAGCATTCCAGGTGTTGACTCTATTGCTGAAGTCGTATTTTCTATTATGGGAAGTGTCTGATAAGTACCTACTTTGCAGAATGCTGCCGGTGAGATAGAGAAAAGAATTACTTGCAACTATACTTGGTGGTTTTATTGCAGGTTATAGGAAATCCCATAGCTCATATAAGAGATGGGCATGCCTAAGACCTTTCAATGAGTGCTTTACTGTCCAAAGTGCATGCTGAAGAGGCTAGTTAAGAGATCAGCTGGCACATTCAGTGGTCAAGGACTTAGGCTGCTATCTCCTTCTGAAAAGTCTATGAAATTCCTTAGGAGCTATCTGCTTAAACTACCAAATCTGCCTTTTCTATGTTATGAAATTGTGATGTGCTGATGGATATGATGTTGTGCATAGCGGAGGTACTATTATTTACTATAGCTAGGGATTTCCAGAATAGAAGGCAGCAGTATTAGTGGAGGACAGTCTTTCCATGCTATTTGCCTTTTAATTGCTATAACAGAGCAATAGAGAGAACCTTGTATGCAGAAGATCATTTCATGCTACTTGACAGTCTGAACTGTCAGCTAATGAATTGTTGAGAGAGTGCAGGGGTGTGACTTTGGCTTAAGAAAGGTCATCTTTTAAAATTGCTTACCTCTTCTTTATAGGAAGTCCATGGAGTTAAATGTCAAAAAGATCTCTAGGAAATCTTGCAAAAAAGAGAAGGCTGAGAAAGGCTCCTTTGCTTTGCAGTGCTGGTCAAAGAGTTTGTTTACGGAGTAATTTTAGCAAATGCTGTGGAGATTGTTTTCAGGATCTTTCACTCTAGGTAGCTTAGCAAGTGCTGCAGGCAATCATTAAGTCACCCATTTTGGAAACTTCTTAGACATAGAATAATAGGGTTGGAAGGGACTTTGGAAGTCTTCTAATCTCATTTCCTGCTCAAGCAGACCTTATACTATTCCAGACAAATGATTGTCAAATCTCTTCTTGAAAGCCTCAAGTGATGGAACAGATAAATTTCTGTTCTACTCCTTAATTGTTCTTGCTGTCAGGAAATTTCTCCTTGGTTCTAGATTGGAGAAATTCCCTGGACAATTAGAACAACTAAACTTTAGACAGGGGTCCTCTTTCACAGTATTAACTAAAGCAATAATTGATTTACATAAATTAATTTAGAAAACAATTAATTTCAGATAGTAGATCTTTCACAATAATAGCTAAAACAATTCATGCAAATCTGGCTCTTCCTTTCAAGAAAGCAAATCAGTTTTCTTTATGACACAACTTGTTTTGCCAAATGGCTTTGCAGTTTATTTTAAAATTTAAAAATATTTTTTAGAAACCAGTGGATTGTTTCTGGAGATAATGGATTGTTGCCCATTGGTACTGTAGTATCTAATCCTGGTTTGTGTAGATGATACAAACTTTTGGCAGAATAAATGTGGGGAATTTATGGATACTACAAGACTGTTGTTAAAATCATATGTAACTGGACTTGCCCAGATAATGTTAGCACAAGATTCTTTTCAACTGCTGCACTGACAGAGGAAGAACATCAAAATGTGAATGGATTTTGAATTTCTATTTAATTCATTTAACTTTAATTTTAATTCCTTTAGGAATTGCAGTATGATATTAAAACAATTTCTTAATTTTATTGTACAGAATTTTATTGTAAAGAAATTCAGCCTATACTAGTGGTCACCAACCAGTGGTCCACTGGTGGTCCGTGAGAAAATTTTGGTGGTCTGTGGCGCACCTGGATGGAGGAGCTGCTCTGGGATGAGCAATGGCCAGTCCTGTGACTAGAGTTCTGGAATATGGGACTGGCCAGGCATGGTGGGGCTGTAAATCTCTGCTGCAGAGGGAGGTTTGTGCAACTTACAAGTTTGCAGCGCAACCCTCGCCGGCCAAAATGAAGTAATGGTGCAAGGGGAGGGGGGCAGTGCAGGCAGGCCGAAGCAATGGGTGGCGGCAATCCCTGGCTGTTTCTTCCCCCTGCTGTGGCTTCCTGTCGGCTGAACCCACCAGTGGCTGTCCCTGCCTTCCCTTCCCAGTCACTCCTCACCTGGCAAGGGAAAGGGAGAGGGGATGGAGATTCACTCCATATTCCAGAGCGGGAGCGAAGCTTCATCTCTTGCTGGATCTCACGGCCATTTTTTTTTTAGCCCTTATTGGTGCTCGGTCTCTTGGAGAGATGCTTGACTTCCTTTAAGCCCCAAGACACTGGCTGGCTCATGAGATGAGAGAGAGCAAGAGACTGAGGGAGGGGGAGAGAGGGGGGGGAATGAAACAGAAAATGAGAGAGAGAGAAAAAAGAGAATGAGAGAGATAATGAAAGAGAGAGAGAGAAAATGAAAGAGAGTGTCAGGGTGGCATTCCAACCCTGTTCCCCTCCTGGGGTAATTGCACTTAATTAGAGGCGGATCATGGCCTTCTTTGAAGCATACTCGATAAGCAAAATAAATCCGAGATATATTCTAAGAAACTCATTTTATTGTAAAGAAAATAAAAAAAACTCTTACTGGCTAATTAGTTACATTTTGACAGCGTTCCTGCCAGACCTCTTGGCAAGAGAACAAAGAAGAAGATGAATAAAGGAATGAAGGAATGCAGACCTGCGCAGTTAGCTTAAAGATAAGAATTCTGAGCATCTACGGAAAGTGGCAGAGTTCAAAAAGCACAACTGGCAAATTAAAAAAACACAGTGACAATCCCCTTCTTTGCCAGTTGAGCAGATATCAGATACATCATCAAATAAGGCACATCTTCTTACGCAGATACTCATGTTGAGCTGCTGGAAGCGATTTGTTGAGCATGTCAGCAATCTGATCATGTGTAGATACATACTGCATTTTTAACAAAACCTTGTTTCACCAATTGTTTTATGTTTTGATAACGGATGTCAATGTGTCTGGACCTAGAACCTGTGAAATGTGATTCAGAAATATAAACCACCGATTCATTGTCTTCCATCACAGTGATTGGTCGAATCGGACGTGCCCAGATATCTGTAACTAAAGCATCAAACCAAGTTAGAGAATTACATGCATCTGAAACAAGCATATTCAGCTTCAGTAGATGAACAAGATACAAAATTCTGTTTACGCACTTGCCAATAAACAGGACATCCATTCAAGAACATCATATAACCTGAAGTACTTTTACGTGATTTCTTATCACTTGCCCAATCAGAATCTGCATAACAACATAATTCTGCATAATCAGTATGTGTTGGGTCTAACAATAACTTCATGTGTTTACTGTGTTTTAGGTATTTCAATAATTTCTTAACGCATGTCCAATGAAACTGCCTTGCCTTACCTATGTGTCGTGATAAGAGATTAACACTAAGTGCAATATCAGGTCTGGTCCAACTACTAATGTGCAATAGTGACCCAATGACTGAACGATAAAGTGTTTGATCCTCGAACTCAGGACTTGGTTCATGTGTCAAGTTGTGAAAATCTGTTTACATGGGTGTCTCTGTTGTGTTAGCATCCTTCATGTTGCAATGATGCAAAATTTGCTCAACTTTATCTTCTTGTGAAAGACTAAACCCCTTCTGTGTTTTGTCAATCTGAACACCTAAATAAGTGCTAACATGACCTAAAGATTTCAATGTGAAGCATCTCTGCAAAGCTTTGGCAAAACTTTCACTCATCTGCTTATTTGGACCAATATAAACAATGTCATCAACATAAACAAGAACTATTTCATATGCATTGTTAGATCTTTTTTTGTGAACACGCACTCATCAGTTTCGGACTTAATAAAGCCCATTGAATTTAGTTTGTCAGTAAGACATAAATACCACATTAAACCAGACTGTTTCAGACCATATAGACTTTTTTGTAGAAACCAGGTATCCCCTTCTTGCTGTCGGAACCCTGGAGGACCTCTCACGTAGATTTCTTCATCTAGGTCAGCATGTAGATAAGCCGTGTCAACATCAAACTGGAAAACTTCTAAACCAAGGATAGTTGCGGTGGCTAAAGCAATTTTTACACTCTCAGTTCGGATTGTCGGTGAGTAGGTATTTGTGTAGTCCTCAGGATAACGTTGAGCAAAACCCTGAGCTACAAGTCTGGCCTTGTACAATGACTCACCATTTCGCTTCTTTTTGATTCTGTAGACCCATCGAGTGCAAATGACTCTTTGGTTTGCTGGAGGTTTTGCAGGTGTAAACACCTTAAGTTTCTTTAGACTGTCCATTTCAACCTGCATTGCATCATACCACTTCTCTTGCTCTGAATCAGGAAGATGCTTGATTTGTGTGAATATATCAGGTGGAAGTGTAACATTGCAAATCAAAGGCAAGGATGTTTTTGTCAGTTGCCACGAATATCGCTGTGGAGGGATTCCCTTTGTGGCCCTCTTGGAATGTCTTGGAACAACAGTCCATTCTTCTTCTGCTTCGTCCTTGTCCTCACATTCGTCGCTAGCATCAGCATCCGCGGCTTGCGAAGACGGAACATCAGGTTGAGAAGAACTAGTGAATGGAACATGGCATGGCATCAACAACATCATCTCTAGGAAAATAAACTCCAGGATCATTGGAATGAATCCTGGACCAGTCAACATCTTCCTCAAAATTAGCAGATTGGGAAATCACAATTAGATGTCTGGAGTCAATAAATTTGCTCCATTTTGAGTTATCATCAGTACCCATAAATCTCAGTCTCTTTGCTACTGGACCTCCTTTTCTTCTTTGAGCTAAGGGAATATTCACCATAGTGTATGAACCAAAAATATGGAGGTTTTTGAGATCGGGCTTGTAACCATACATCATGAAGAAAGGAGTCTGATTTATTACACTGCTCCAAGTACGGTTGACAATATAATTTGCATATTTGATAGCTTCATCCCAGTACGGCATACTAAGGTTAGCGTCTTCTAGGAGACAATGCATCATGGTTTGCAGGACCCCTTGTCGTCGTTCTACGACTCTGTTACGAGCCGGTGTGTAAGGAGCTGAAGTGTGATGAAGAATTCCATTCGTACGCATCCAGTCCTGGAAACGCTGAGACATGAATTCAGCACCACGATCACTCTGGATTCTAGCGATGCGAACTTGGTGTTGGGTAGAAACAAGGGCTGCAAAGTCTTTAAAGATCTGAAAGGTCTCAGATTTTTCTTTCATAGGATATCCATATCCATATCTAGAATAATTATCAACAATTGTTAAAAAATATTTTCTACCACCAAGTGTTGGCGGAAAAGGACCAACTATGTCAGTGTGTACCAAAAAATGTGTGTTGACAGGTGTGTAGCGTGTTTGGGAATGGCTGCTGCTTTGGATTTGGCTTTCTTGCAGACAGCACAATCCAAAAACACCTTACACCCCTTTAGATCCAAACCTTTTGCGAACTCCGGCATTTTTCTAAGAACACAGAAACTGGCATGCCCTAATCTTCTATGCCACTTGTGGATACACCTGGAATGCAAAGGTTTATCAGTTAGTGAGTTTTCAACATTAACAGTTTTATGAGGAACCTCAGGCTTGCTCTGAGCAAACTGTTTCCTAATTTTGTTTTTGTTGGCTTTAGGAGCCTTTGGAGTAGCAACAGGTTCTCTCTCTGGAACATCTCTCTCTGGGCCTGCGCTCTCCTTCTTTGGAGTTTGTTTACTTGCCTGTGTTTGCGATTTTGGCTTTGGCTTTAAGTAATAAACACCACCAATCAACATGGTTTCAGCAACAATATCTCCATTTTTAACTATGTAACTTGCTTTTTCGAGGTGGTGAACCTGGAACTTTAAGACTCTAGATAAGTGAGCCTGACTAAGCAAACTACTATTTGCTGTTGGTATGTAATAAACATCAGGGATGAATGTATTGAGCTCTTCAACATAAACAGTTCCTTTTCCTTTGACCTGACAAGGATGATGGAAAAAGAATAAAGTTCATGTAGTTCAGGTTCAGGCTCATGCATCTCTATGAAAAGTTCCTTTCTGTAGGTAACATGCAATACTGCACCACTGTCCAAAGTCCACAAAAGCCATCTATCGTACTCTGGATGAGGTTGTGGATCGTTGGTTAAAGCCAATGTGGCAAGTGGAGCTTGTGGATCACACCTTGGACCACAACGACCTTGTCTTCCGCCTCTGCCTCTGCCTCTGGAATCTGTTCCTCTGGGCTGATATGAGACAGGAGCTGGAACTTGTTGGGGACAATCCTGGGTGGCATGTTCCACACAATTGCAGATGTAGCATGTTGGCATCCTTGGAACGTAGGCCCTTCCTCGGAAGGGATGCCTCACTGGAGCTCTTGCTGTGGGTGGTCCTCTCAAATGTGGTGTGGCTAGCATGAGTGCTTCTTCTTCAATTAAAAGTCTGCATATATAGTCCACTGTGCGTTGAGCAATAGGCACTTGGTTAATTTTTGTAATGGCATTTTCCATTCATAATTCAATGAGTTAATGATAATGCTGATCATTTGAATATCATCAATAAGATAGCCTCTTTCTCTCAATTCTCTTTTAATTCCTTTCAGTTTGGTCAAATGTCCTCCAATTTGTTCACCAGGTTTCAATCTCGAACCATGGAACTCAGACATGAGCAAACATGAAGATTCAATTGAAATAGGCCTGTAGCAATTTTCTAATTGGACCCAAATTTGTTGGGCTGTTGCATCAGGCAGAAAAGTAACCTGCAGTTCAGAATCCATGGACATCAACAATGTTGTGCAAGCTTTAGTCTCTAAGTCTCTTATTGCAGGAGTCCATGGTTGGGCAGGAGGATTAAAAACCATACAGTGGATGCCTTCTCTGCGAAGCAATAGGCCAACCTCACTGACCCAGGCTTTATATTTCTGTCCTGACATCTTTAATTTTGACTCACCAGCCAGTGGAGTAATAGAAGATGCTTGTTGTGGAATATGCATTTGAAATGCTGGCTGTGCCAGTAAAAATACTTGCTGTGGACCAAAAATTGGCCCTGGTTGTGCCACTGGAGGTGGACCAGGAGCTGGTCCTGGTTGCATGGCTGGAGGCACATGTGCAGGCACTTGAAAATGTGGCTGCTGTTGCATTTGAGCTACAATATTAACATGGCCTGCTGGAGGCGCAGTCATTTGCCTTTGCTGCATTAAGTATTGTTGTGCTCCATCTAAAAGGACACCAGCACCACCAGGGGGTGCTGAAGATTGGGCCTATGGAGACACTTGTTGCATTGTAGTCTGAACATCTGAGTGAATTAAGGACATATTTGATAAAGTCCGATTCAGTACTTGTAAATGTTCCTGCAATCTGCCATGCATATTAGCTCTCTCTGGTAAATTACTTTCACTGGCAGATAGTGCTGTAGCTTTTGTTTCAGGCTGCTGAGTTAATCTTTCTGCCTGCGTGGCAAGTGGGAGGACTTCTTGTTGTGACCAATGTGACGTGAGTACAGGTCTCTGTTCTGATTTGCCTGACACAATATCCTCTTGAGAGTGTGGCTTAGGCTCTGAAGAAGAAGCTAATATGGCGGAGTCAGGGAGAACAAAAGACTCTCTCTTATCTAGCTCAAGGATAGATAAGGCCATTTTTGCCTGGGATAGCTCAAGTTTATGAAATTCTATTTGATCACGATAACTTTTAATGGCTTGCTTAGAGCTTTGAGGAGAGTAACAAATATTTTCTCTGTGTGTGGGAGGAAAAATGCTCCGCGGTTTGTGAAAACTGGCTTTGCACCAAGCCTTTCAAATCTTTGGGCTTCTGCAGGAATTGTTTGTGAAAATGCATAAACAGAAGGAGATATCACTGACCTCAGTCATTCATCGCCTTCAAAAGCAGCTTTTTCATATTCTTGACCCTGAAGCCTCTGTGAGGGCATTTTATCAGTTTCTTCTGCCACGGCTCCTTCTAATTGGGTTGCCGAAGCAAGTGGCCGAAAACTTGAAAGCCTCCTTTCTATCTCTTCTTGGTCAGAAGAGTATAAATCAGTTGTAGAGAAAACTCTGGGCTGCATTTTTCCTTTTTCCTTTTTCTTTGGCATCTTAGTAGTGAATTAATTAGCGTTCCTCAGTCGCTAAATTAATCATCTTATCTAATGCTTATCAGTTAAAGTAACAAGTAAGGAAAAAGCCATAATTCAAACTGTCCAACTGCTACCACATGTCAGGGTGGCATTCAAACCCTGTTCCCCTCCTGGGGTAATTGCACTTAATTAGAGGCGGATCGTGGCCTTCCTTGAAGCATACTCAATAAGCAAAATAAATCCGAGATATATTCTAAAAAACTCATTTTATTGTAAAGAAAATAAAAAAAACTCTTACTGGCTAATTAGTTACATTTTGGCAGCGTTCCTGCCGGACCTCTTGGCAAAGAACAAAGAAGAAGATGAATAAAGGAATGAAGGAATGCAGACCTGCGCAGTTAGCTTAAAGATAAGAGTTCTGAGCATCTACGGAAAGTGGCAGAGTTCAAAAAGCACAACTGGCAAATTAAAAAAACGCAGTGACAGAGAGAGAGAGAGAATGAGAAAGAGTGGTAGAGAGTGAGAGAGAGAGAGAGAGAGAGAGAAAGAGGAGAGAGAGTGCCTGAAGGACCTCATCTTATCACTGGGATTCCAGGCGCTTCAGCAAGCAGTGCACTGGATTCGTATTAGTGGTCCACGGGATTTAAAATTCTGAATTTGGTGGCCCCTGAGGTCCAAAAGGTTGGGAACTCCTGGCCTATACCACCTAAATTATGATGATACTCAATTCAGTTTTGCATCCTTTCTTCCTGCTTTTGTTATATTCTTCTGAATGTAACAAAAAATGGCCATATATGCAGTACATTTCCCAACAAATAACATACTAGAATAATTTTAATAAAATATTTCAGAAGTATGAAATACTAAAATACTAATAATTCTGTCTTTCATATATATTTTTTAAAGAATGCATGTAGGAATGTATATTAAAAAATCTTAAATGTTATTTACATTTCATATTCTTAAGAAATAGTGTTATTAATTGTAGTCTCTAATCCCACATGTAGGTTTTGCCTACACAGACTATAATTGCAGAAGGAGTTGGATTTTTGCTCTTAGCAAGAGTAGTGCCAAGTACATAGTTTATTTTTTCACTTGTTAACTTTGTAAAAAAATACTTTATGACTGATTTTTCTGAAGGATTGCTAATATCTTTTCTTTATTCTCTATTTCCCTTTATCTTCTCTATAATAATATCCATCTATACTAATCGTTAAGGATATTTTTTATTAAATAAAAATATTTTCAATAAAAATGATACTGCAATAAAAATGCACATTTTACAGCAATTAGAAGAAACCAAAATTTAAAAGGAAAGAAGTATACTAAAAGTAATACTTTTTTTATTAATGAAATATAATGAACAAAAAGTGGCACTGCATTAAAAATTGCATATAATACAGGAATTAGAAAAAACAAATTAATAGGGAAAGAAGAAATGAGAAAAAATTCACATAACATTAATATAAAGTGAATGTCACCCTGAAACTTATTATTAAAGCCACTCATTAAGAAATGTTACATATTTTTCATAGTATATAAATAATGTTTCATCACTGACATAACGTAAGGAATAGAAATTTCTTTGTGTAAAATAATTTGCTTTGCCAACCTAGGCTAAATAGAGTTCTTCATGAAATGTCAAATGCTGTAGTTGGTGAGTATAGTTCAGCATTAGATTTATATCTATAAGAACTATATATTTACATTTTTAAAAACTATATATATTTACCTGTATGAAAAATAAGAGAAAAAAGAGCGATAATCCAATTATATGAATTAAGAGCCCTGAAATTACTTACAAAACCAGGTGGTTGGTGTCCAATCTTTTAAAAACAGTATTAGAGGAATTTGGTAAACATGAAACAAGACAAAATTTTCTCAATTAAGTCTTAATAGGTATATATTATATTTCATTAAAACTTAGACCTATTGGATATTCCCTACCCATCCTCACATTTCTTATTTGTAGTTAATCTTATTAATCTTTATGCTATTCCTTAATTTCTTGTAAAACTAATTATTGCTTTCATTTCAAATACAATGTCTCTTAGATATTTATGTATTTGTCAATTTATATACCAACCCATTCAATGTGCAACTCAAGGCAGCTTACAAGTGTGGTGCAACAACACTGTAAAAAATAAATGGTTAAAAACGTAAGTAAATCAGATATGGCAAAGGCAATTTTGCAGTCAATCCAGATGGTTTACAAAATAACCTATCTAATACCTGATGAACAACCAGGTCTTCAAGGCTGCACAAAACAAGACACTTGGTTTTGGTAGGGTTGGGCCTGACTCTGTTCCTTACTCATCAGATCTTCAGGGTTCCAGACATTGTGTCAGAAGAGTGAGTAATCACTTGAATAATGAGATATATAATTGGGTGTCCTCAGCATTCTGAAGATACTTAACCCCATCCTGATGGATGGCCTCACCCTGCAGCCTCATATAGTTGTGAAACAGAAGTGGACAGAGAATCAAGCTATATACAACAAATGTTGGGATGTGCATCACCACCTCCTATCACCACCAACTGCAACCAACTCTGGAAGGAGAATTCCTGTAATGCCAGGTCCTCATTAATTAATATATCAAGGGCCACTGAAAGATTAAGGAGATCCAAGATGGATGCACCATCCCATCCTGACCCCATTGTAGGAATCTATAAGCATGATCAATGCTGCCTTGGTACTGTACATAAGCCTGAAACCGACCTAAAAGATATTTAGATAACCTGTTAATTTCAGAGCCTTCTGAAGCTGCAACCCAACTGCGTTTTCCACAACTTTTTTTGGAACTGGTCGGAATTATCCAGTACTGTCAGGTCCTCATATAGGAAGAATTACTGCCTCCTTAAGCATAGGGGAACCACCTCTTATCTCAAGAATTCCTGAACCCAACCCAGGGAATGTGACCAATTTGGAAAAGTAGGATTTTAATAACTGGTTGTCTCACTAACAACTGAGGATTCTTAGACTTTCTCAGAAGCAAAAACATAAGCAGCAAAAAGTAGAATGAAACATTCCCCAGATAACCATGCCAGACTCCGTCTTAGTCATCTTAATAAGGTCTGCACAGTTGGAAACTAGTTCAGAGCAAATCTTATTTGACAGATACCAGAACATTCCTCACATCAGGCCTTCAGATGATCTTCTGACCTATCACAGGACAGAATAAGTTGCCTTAAATAGGATAGCTAGATAATAGTCAACAGATGCAATCAACATGAGAAAATACAGTTGCAAGAAAAAGTATGTGAACCCCTTGGGATTACGTGGAGTTTTGCATGAATTGGTCATAAAATGTGCTCTGAACTTCATCTAAATCACAACAATAGAAGAACACAGTCTGCTTAAAATAATACTACACAAACATTAGATGTTGCCATGGTTTAATTGAACATAACATGTAAACATTCACAGTGCAGGGAGGAAAAAGTATGTGAGCCCCTAGCCTAATGACTTCTCCAAGAGCTAATTGGAGCCAGGAGTGAACCAACCTTGACTCCAATCAGTGTGATGATATTGGATGTGTTGCTGACAGCTGTCCTGCCCTTTAAAAATACACACCTGTTTTGGGGTTACTGGTTTCAAGAAGCACTGTCTGATGTGAACCATGCCTCATAGAAAAGAGCTCTCAGAAGACCTACGATCAAGAATTGTTGACTTGAATGAAGCTGGAAAGGGTTACAAAAGTATCTCCAAAAGCCTTGATGTTCATGTGTCCATGGTAAGACAGACTGTCTACAAATGGAGAAAGTTTAGCACTGATGCTACTCTCCCTAGGCGTGGTCGTCCTGTAAAAATGACTGCAAGAGCACAGTGCAGAATGCTTCATGAGGTAAAGAAGAATCCTAGAGTGTCAGCTAAAGACCTATAGAAATCTCTGGCACATGCTAACATTTTTGTTGACACATCTACAATAAGGAAAACATTAAACAAGAATGGAGTACATGGGAGGACACCACGGAGGAAGCCATTGCTGTCCAAAAAAAATATTGCAGCACATTTGAAGTTTGCAAAAGAGCACCTGGATGTCCCACAGCACTACTGGCAAAATATACTGTGGACAGATGAAACCAAAATTGAATTGTTTGGGAAGAACACACAACACTATGTGTGGAGAAAAAAAGGCACAGCACAGCAACATCAAAACCTCATCCCCACTGTAAAACATGGCGGAGGGAGCATCATGGTTTGGGGTTGCTTTGCTGCCTCAGGGCCTGGACGGATTGTTGTCATTGATGGGAAAATGAATTCCAGAGTTTATCAAGACATTTTGCAGGAAAATGTATGACCATCTCTCTGCCAACTGAAGCTCCGCAGAGGATGAGTGATGCAACAAGACAATGACCCAAAGCATACAAGTAATTCAACAAAAAAAAATGGCTTCAACAGCACAGAATACGCCTTCTAGAGTGGCCCAGTCAGAGTCCTGACCTCAACCTGATTGAAATGCTGTGGCATGACCTTAAGAGAGCAATTCACACCAGACATCCCAAGAATATTGCTACACTGAAACAGTTTTGTGAAGAGGAGTGGTCCAAAATTACTCCAGATCGTTGTGCAGGTCTGATCTGCAACTACAGGAAACGTTTGGTTGAGGTTATTGCTGCCAAAGGAGGATCAACCAGTTATTAAGTCCAAAGGTTCACATACTTTTTCCTCCCTGCACTGTGAATGTTTACATGTTATGTTCAATTAAACCATGGCAACATCTAATGTTTGTGTAGTATTATTTTAAGCAGACTGTGTTCTTCTATTGTTGTGACTTAGATGAAGTTCAGAGCACATTTTATGACCAATTCATGCAAAACTCCACGTAATCCCAAGGGGTTCACTTACTTTTTCTTGCAACTGTACATATTTTTGCCATTTTTATCATTATATAATCCTTAAAAAAGACCCTTGCTCATGTGTTGTGGATTTGTCTCTTGTCTTTAATATAAATATAAATAACTTTATTGCCATTGTACGTGTATACACAGTTTACTCATACAATGAAATTCACTTCTTCCTCCAATAGCACTCTAAATCTCTTCTGCAATTTCATCTTCTAAAGTTCTTATGAAAGCCAGACCCTTTGGAATCTGCATTCATAGAGAGGCTGCGCAGATACAGTCTGATATAAGGGCATAGCCATCTTTACATTCTAAGAAGAAATTAAAGCTTTAATTGAACTGTTCTCAAGAACTTTGAATACCAGTGGGTATGTCAGGAACCTGGGATAGACCAATTAAATGGATCCTATTTTCCAGCAGAAAATAGAATACCAGAATAAAGAGCTTCAGACAATCAAAGGGTAATCTATCAATGACAAGGGATAACTTTATATTTCCTCCCAACTCCAGATCATGTGCCTTGAGATAAAACCCCTTACTGTTTGTTGGATTCCTGATAATTTGATCAGAGCTGATGATGCCTCTATGGAAGAATTTGAAGCAGGTTATAGTATCCAGTTGTATAAATCCAATTGTTCTCATTTTAAATAAATTTCTTCTTGGATCCCCCTCTGATGAGCTCCCACTCATTGCTTCTTGTCCTGCCCTCAGGTGCTTTGGAGAATAAATAGATTTTTTTTTCTCTGTGATAGCCTTTTAAGTATTGAAAGAGGACTATCATCACCTCTAAGCCTTCTCTTTGTTAAACTAAACATACCTGGTTCCTTTTGCCATTCCTTATACAATTCAGCCTCCAGACTCTTATCTCCTTTGTTGCTGTTTTCTTTGTTGCTGCAGTCTTTCTCCAGTCTGAGCATTTTTCTTTTTTGTATTCTGATTACCACAACTGGACACAATATTCTAAATGTGGTCTTACTAGTGCATATATAGAGATACTATCACTTTTCATGATCTTGGTGCTACCCCTCTTGATGCATCTAGGACTGCATTGCCTTTTTTGGCAGCCACATCACATTGCTGGCTCAAACTTAAATGGTGGTTGAATAGGACACCTAGATCCCTCTCACAGTAATTACCATTAAGCTAGGTACTGCCTACTCTGTACCTATGCATTTGTTTTTCCTGCATAAGTGCAAGGCCTTACTTTTTTTACTTTTTGAACTAAATGCTCACAGACCCAATGCTCAAGTCTGTCGAGATCCTTCTGAATCTTAAGTATATCTTCCAAAGTGTCAGCAATGACACCAATCAGCTTGGTGTTATCTGCAAATTTGATGGGTTCCCCTTCTATCCCCTCATCTAGATCATTTATGAAGAAGTTTTTTAAAAACAAGTTTTATTAAATTTTTCTTTTACATACATAGTTTATGAATGTTGACCGTGTCACATCTTATACATCTTGTAACATAGTTATATATTGATTTTTATAGTCTATTCCAATCTTGTTGTTTTTTCCAAATATAATTTACATATTTCAGTTTCAACCATAATATTCTTTTTCATTTATGAAGATGTTGAAGAACACTGAGCTCAGAATATAACCTTGAGATATCCTATTGGATGCTTCCCTACTTGTAGATGTAGTTCCATTGAGGTTCACACGCTGAGTGTCGTTGGTCAGTCAACTGTATATCCATCTGGTGGTGGTACTGTTTATTCCACATTGTTCTATTTTACCTAGAAGTAGGCTGCAGTTTACTTTTCAAATATCTTACAGAAATGTTTACTATGTATACTATATTTATAGCATTTTCTTGACCCACTAATTTAGCCATTTTATCAAAAAAGACAAACTTGTTTGAAATGATCTTTTAACAAATCCATGCTAGTTTCCAGCGATTATCTTTTTTCACTGTGGTCTATGGTTTTCAATACTAGGGCTTGCAAATCATTGCGTTTTCAGCTTATCAGTATAGTATAATCAGCATAGTACAGAATACTAATGTTTTTTTTCTTCCAGTTTTCCCAATTTCATCATCTTCCAATCTAGCTTCCTTTAATATATATTCAGCCTATAGACTGAATAAATAAGGGAAATAAGATCCTAAGCATGAAATTAAGGACATTGTACAATAAGTTAAGTTGCTGTTTTTGGGTACAGGTACTTCCTTATCTATAACTAAGCCTGAAATTTTCCATTGCTAAGCAAGACAGTTGTTAGTTTTGTCCCACTTTATGACCTGTCTTGCCACAATTTTAAGTGTATCGCACTGCAGTTATTAAAGTACTAACATGGTTCTTAAGTAAATCTGGCTTTCCCATTGACTTTGCTTGTCAGAAGGTTAAAAATCTGACATGACCCTTGGACACTGCAGCCATCATACATATCAGTTGCCAAGTGTCCAAATTTTGATCATGTGTGTCCATGAGGATGCTGCAACACTCATAAGTGTGAAAAACAGTTATAAGTTACTTTTTTCAGTGCCATTGTAACTTTGTTCACTAAAAAAATGGTTGTAAATTGAAGACTATCTGTATTGTAATGTAGATTGACCTCTTCCAATCTGTTGGCCCCACTAGTTTTCATAAGTATTTTATAAGATTTAATTGTAGAGTTTTTGTTTTAAGACAAGTAAATTTTAGTCATCTTCTCCAATCGGTGTACAGTTAGAATCTCTAACAATTTATCTGCACAAACAAAAGATGTTATGCTTTAAACAAGCCCCCTAACATCTATATATAGATAGAATTATTATTTGTTTTAAATCCTTCTTGATATATTCTAAAAAGAAAGATGTCCTAGTAATGAAGTATCTAAATTGTAGCATCTAAGTGGTAGCATTTAAATTTCAGTGTAAATTACTGGAGCATAGTTTAATATTGTGATACAAGAAGGATCTTCTCATCCAAGAAGAAACTTAATTTTCTTCAGAGGGTATAAAATCTGAGGTGAAGAATATGGATTAGGATAATGGATCAGAAATGTTTTGTAGCCTAGATTTTTCACTAAGATAAAAAAAAAGGGGGGGGGGAATTTGGAGTTACAAGACCTTAGAACCTTTATGTGTTTTTCTCTTTAGCCAGGTTCTTCCTATGTAAATCAAGATTTTTATGCAGCCCTAGTTCAGTGAAATCACAATCCACTAGTTTCTAGGCTTTTTTTTTCTGGCTAAAGAGAAAAACACATAAAGGCCTACAGAAAGAAAAGAAAACAAATACTGTACCTTTACAGGGAGGATACATGGGATGAGGGTGTGGCTAACTGATGAGGACTAATAAGTCCAAAATAGATCTATCTTAGTCTCCTTAGGCTCCCAATGGGCAGCAGAATGTTTGCTGGCTGCCAGAAAAAAAGCCTAGAAACTAGTGGATTGTGATTTCATTGAACTAGGGCTGCATAAAAATCCTGATTTACATAGGAAGAACCTGGCTAAAGAGAAAAACACATAAAGGCCTACAAAAAGAAAACACACACACACACACACACGTATATATGTATGTATGTGTATATCTATATCTATATCTATCTATATCTATCTATATCTATATCTGTATATATATACACACAGGCTATTTGTTTTTCGTAAAAAAAAGATACAATCTGAGAAACCAAAATTTTTCATATCTAGACATGTTCATATCACTTTAAGGGCAGCAGAAGGGCTTTTCAGTAGGAAAATTTTTACATCTAAGACCTTTTAGGTACAACAAGGAAGAAATATTTTCCAGGTATTGTATGTTTGGAGCTTTATTGACAACTCCTTTTGAAAGGTATGAAAACATAAATCATCTTATTTGAATATCACTTTCAAGATCGCTTGCTTTAGAAACTTGATTCAGAATGAATCCTTAATGTCCTTCCCAGAGAAAAAGAGGAAAAGTTTTGGATGTTGATTTCCAAACATAAAACAAAGAATACCAGACAATTTTAAAGCCATCAGAATTACTTTAGCCTTGTGATCTCAGATCTTCTAAAAAGATTTGGATTTATTGAAATTAGTGAGAAAATACAAAGTAAACTTTTTAATTGATCTAAATCTCTCAAATCCATGAGTGCTGTAGGTTCTGGCATGCAGCAAAGAGGGGGTTGAGGGGCTTTTTATCTAATTTTTTATGGAAAATTTTAAGGGGACCCGGGAGGATGGGAGGGGGTTATAAAGGTGGATCTGGGGGGGTCCAGATACCCACCGAGTGGGGTGATGGGGCGATTGGCTGCAGCAGAGGGGTTGTGAAAAGAAATTTAACCAGGGAGCAGGGGGGCAACAGGAAGGGGAACAAAATTAAAATAATGAGTGGGAGGGGCAGATATGACGGGCGCAGGGGGCCATATCATGTATTGGGGCTGCGCACACACTGTTTACGAGCAATTGCGCACTCCAGCCCCCAATGCGCGACTCGTGTCCTGGGTTGCGCAGAGTCTCAGGCCCAGGGTCCGTGTCTGATGTTGTGTAATGCCAGGTCGGTTGTTAATAAAGCCCCCCTCATTTGTGACCTTATTTTAGAGGGGGGTGCGGACCTGACTGGTATTACGGAGACCTGTTTGGGCCAAGAGGGGGGGTCCCCCTCATTGAAATGTGCCCACCAGGTTTCCATGCATTTCATCAGCCAAGGGCCCAGGGGAGGGGTGGGGGAGTGGCGGTGATTATTAGGGAAAGTCTTTGTCCGAGGGAGACCACTGTTCCTGAGATAGCCGGATGTGAGTCCCTTTTTGTGAAGTGGGGCCGTGGGGTGCAGATGGGTTTGCTGACTACGTACCTGGCTCCCTGCCATGTGGCAGTGACCCTGCCTGAACTACTCGACGTCATTGCCGGGGTGGCGGTTGATATCTCCAGATTTATTGTCATGGAGGATTTCAACCTCCCATCTGTGGGTGAGGCGTCAGAGGTGGTTTGGGAGTTCATGGCTTCCATGATGGCTACGGACCTGACCCAGTTAGTTCAAGGCCCCACTCACATAGGGGGACACACTCTGGACTTGATTTTCGTCTCTGGTCAGTGGTTGAATGATCTTGGTAGAGGGGACCTAGATATTAAACCCTTGTCATGGACAGATCATTCGCTCCTTCACCTGGACTTTCCTACTGCTTTCCCCCGCCGCAGGGAGACAGAACCGACCAGATGGTTCCGTCCCAGGCACCTGATGGACCCCGAAAGGTTCCTGATGGAGCTTGAGCCATTTCCTGAGACTCTGGCACATGACTCGACTGAAGAGCTGGTGGCCGCCTGGGAGAGTGCAGCCACCAGAGCTTTGGATCACTTTGTGCCTTTGTGGCCTCTGACCCGATGCCGATCTCAATTGGCTCCTTGGTTCTCTGAGGAGGTGAGAGAGATGAAGCATTGGAAAAGATGCCTAGAGAGCATTTGGAGGACTAGTCAATCCGTTTCCGACTGGACACAAGTGAGGTCTTATATCAAGACCTACTAGTGGCGATAAGAGCGGCGAAATGTAACCATTTTTCCGCTCTTATCGCATCTGCAGAGAACCGCCCAGCCGCTCTGTTTAGGGTGACCCACTCCCTTCTTCGGGGGGGGAGTGTGGGAAGATCCCTTGCAGGGTTGTGCTGAGGATTTTGTGCAATTCCTGCATGATAAAGTTGCTCGGATTCGGGATGGCTTGGACTTTGACTGGATGAGTCCATGGGAGGAGATGAGGGGAGGTCTTGAGAATATTATCTGGGAGGAAATTTGATCCTGTGGCTCCTGAGGACAGGGTTCTGGGTAAGATTAGTGGTGCCATGTGTTTGTTGAACCCGTGTCCCTTCTGGTTGGTACTGGCCTCCCGGGAGGTTACACGAGGCTGGCTCCAGGGAATTACAAGCGCTTCTCTGAGTGAGGGTGCCTTCCCTGCTGCCTTGAAAGAGGCGGTGGTGAGGCCCCTCCTCCAGAAGCCTTCCCTGGACCCGGCTGAATTAGCTAACTACCGTCCGGTCTCCGAGAGCGTGGTGGCACGACAGCTTCCCCGGCACTTGGATGAAGCTATCTATTTGGACCCGTACCAGTCGGTCTTCAGGCAGGGGTACAGCACTAAAACAGCATTGGTCACATTGGTGGATGATCTCTGGAGGGCATGGGACAGGGGTTGTTCCTCTGTCCTAGTCCTATTAGACCTCTCAGTGGCTTTTGATACCATCGACCATGGTATCATGCTGCAGTGGTTGAGGGGGTTAGGAATAGGGGACACCGTTTTACGGTGGTTCTCCTCCTTCCTCTCCAACCACTCGCAGTTTGTGTTGGCAGGGGGGCAGAGGTCGACCTCGTGGCGCCTCGCATGGGGAGTGCCGCAAGGGTCGGTCCTCTCGTCCCTTCTGTTCAACATTTATGTGAAGCTGCTGGGTGAGATCATCCGTGGTTTTGGGGTGAAATGTCATCTGTATGCTGATGACACCCAGCTGTACATTTCCACCCTAGACCACCCCAATGATGCCCTTGATGTGATGTCTCGCTGCCTGGAGGCCGTGCAGGTCTGGATGGGGAGAAACAGGCTCAGACTCAACCCTTCCAAGACTGAGTGGCTGTGGCTTCCGGAGTCCCGATATAGTCAGCTGATGCCATCGCTGACTATTGGGGGTGAATCTTTGCCCCCCACAGAGAGTGCTCACAATCTGGGTGTCCTCCTGGATGCACGGCTATCTTTAGAAGAGCATATGATGGCCGTGGCCAGGGGGGCCTTCTATCAGGTCCTCCTGATTCGCCAGTTGCAGCCCTTTCTGGATCGGGACGCCTTGCGCACAGTCACTCATGCCCTTGTCACCTCCCGGCTGACCACTGTAATGCTCTCTACATGGGGCTCCCCTTGAAGAGCACTCAGAGGCTCCAACTGGTCCAGAATGTGGCCGCATGGGTGGTTATGGGCACAACCCGTTGTGCCCACGTGACACCCCTCCTGCGTGAGCTGCACTGGCTCCCAGTGGTCTTCCGGGTGCAATTCAAGGTGTTGGTTACCACCTTTAAAGCGCTCCATGGCATAGGACCTGGGTACCTTCGAGACCGACTTCTGCCACCAATAGCCTCCCACCGGCCAGTTCGCTTACATAGAGAGGGTCTCCTCAGGGTGCCATCGGCCAAGCTATGCCGGCTGGTGACACCCAAGGGGAGGCCCCTGGAAATGCGTAAGATCTCCGACCTCTGGGTATTTCGCTGTGCCCTCAAGACCCTGTTGTTCCACCAGGCTAGGTTATCAATGTAAAAATTTTAAACCGGGTGTTTTAAATTTTTGGGGTCTTAAACTGAGCCGAAATTATTTAATAATTTTAATTATTTTAACTGATGTTTGTCTTGTGCTTTTAATAGGCTGTACACTGCCCTGAGTCCTTCGGGAGAAGGGCGGTATAGAAATAAAATAAT
>WNWU01013318.1:988078-1071464 GCA_012654045.1 Ptyas mucosa | reverse complement strand
AGGCGAGCGCAAATTTACTTCATACAGCAGGGGCAGCCCTTTTGGTCTGAGCCTGGGCCCAGCAGGTCCTTCCCCATGAGGCAGTACTCCCAAGGTTTCGACCGTACCTATGATAGATCCTCCTTTCGAGACCATGGCAGATGCTCGTCCTCAGCCAAGCGTTCCTTCAGAGGCACGGTGGCCAGTGCCTTTCGAAGAGGGAAGTGACTATCTCTGCCATCTTTCCATTGGGGGCCGTCTTCAACACTTTGTGGCCCAATGGGAATCTACGACGTCGGATGCTTGGGTACTCAGTACTTCCATAAGTCAGAGGTGCTGTTCGTTTCCTTTTTGCCGGCAACGATGGGTCGGAAGGTTTTCCTCGTCCACCATTGGGAGATGGCTGAAAGCTTGTATCTCCAAGGCATACATGCTTCAGCAGAAACTGGTTCCGGGTAAGATCTTTCCTCACTCTACGCGGAGTGCGGCCACCACAGCGGCCTGGGTGACTCAGGCCTCTGTCGAGGACATCTGCAAGGCGGCCACATGGTCTTCGTTGAACACCCTCATACACCATTACAAGGTTGATTTATACTCCTCGGCAGATGCTGTGTTCGGACGACGAGTTCTACAATCAGTGTACTCCACTTCAGACACGCGTGCACAGCCTGCCACCCTCCCTGACTAAAACTTGCTTGGGCATATCCCTCACTTTGGATTCTCCAATCAGCGCGTTGGAGAATGGACGTTGCTTACCTGAACGTCCTTTCTCGACACGCTGATGGAGAATCCATCCCGCCCGGTCAGGCTGCTAGGACTTGAATCTTCTTCCGTCTTCTTCTACTGTTTCTTCGTGAACAAAAACTGAACCCTGACGAGCAAAAGGGGTGTGTCTGAAGAAATTTAAAGACACATACACTCAGTGCTGACTGCTAGACTGTTGAATAACCCTCACTTTGGATTCTCCATCAGCGCGTCAAGAAGGGACGTTCAGGTAAGCAACGTCCAGTTTTTGTGGTCTGTCCATACTTCAAATGGCACTTGGCTTCCCTCAAGGAAGTGGTGCCATGTCAGCAGAGCCCAGTGGACCACGTATCAGGGGTGAAATGCTCCCGGTTCGGACCGGCTCAGGCGAATAGGTAGCAATGGCGGTGGGCAGTTTGGAGAACCGATAGCAAAAATTCCTGCACTCGCCCCCCCATGCCCAGCTGAGCCATGCAATCATCAGAGCCTTTTTTTTCTTTTAAATGGCTCTAACAATCCAAGCTCTGGCAACCCCAGCTGAGTTGCCTGCTAATCAGGCAACTCAGCTGGGATCGTCAGACCCATTTAAAAGAAAAAAAAGTTTTTTCTTTTAAATGGCTCTGATGATCCCAGCTGAGTTGCCTGCTAACCGGTAGCAAAAATCCCCCCCCCCTTCCAGCTTGCTTACCTTAGCTGCTGGTCGCAACGCCTGCCTTGCTTCGCTTGCTGTAAACCCTGCAATCCATTGCATCAGCAAGCAACTGAATCTTCCTGCCTGCAATCAAGCTCATCAGTGAGCTCTATCTGCCTGCCTTGTACCTTCTATTGCAGGGGTCTCCAACCTTGGCAAGGAAAGCCGGCTGGCTGAGGAATTCTGGGAGTTGAAATCCACAAGTCTTAAAGTTGCCAAGGTTGGAGACCCCTGTTTTATTGAGTAAGTTTTTTTTTCCCTTTGGGAGCTTTAAAAAAAATAATTAATTGGGGGTTTTTTAGTTGTTCTTTTTTTAGACCTAGCCATTTAAAGTTTAGGAAGTTTTAAATTTAGCTGCTTTTATATAAAAATAAAAACAAATTAAAATAAAATATTTGTGCAGCTTTCTGAGATTTAGTATGTTTCTGTAGTGTTTCACTCTAAATATACAAACACACAAAATCTCACAAAGCTGTATGTGGAATTTTATGTGTGTAAAGTGTGAAAGTTGTTTTTTGGGGCTTTTTGTGGCTGTGTGAGGTTCCTGCTTGTTGCAGGGGCCATTTTGGCACAGCTGCTTTTACATTGTGGGTGAGCCAGTTGTGTTGTGTTGTGTTTTGTAGGTTAAAAAAGGGCAAAGAAGTGACATTGACTTGTCCATGCCCACCTGACCAACAAGCTATGTCCACCCAGACACCTTACCACCAAGCCCTGCCCACTAATTAAGCCACGCCCACAGAACCGGTAGCAAAAAAATTAGATTTCACCCCTGCCGCGTATGCTTCTTTCTTCCACACTGCCCACCTTCTTTTCATTTCTGTTAGTTTTTGGGAGGTGTAAGTGCATGGTTCCCCTCCATGTTTTTTTGGAGGAGGACTGCAGCCACTGCTACATTCCTGGCATCCACTTGGATGATAAAAGGTTGCCCTGGGTCTGGGTGCTTAAGAATTGGCTTTTGGCTAAGAGTCTTTTGAATTTCTCAAAAGCCTTTTGGCATTCAAGGGTCCATTTTAAGGGCTGACTTTGCCAAGGTTTCACTCCCCCCCCCTTCAGTCTTTAGTAGCTCAGTGATTGGGAGGGTGATTTCAGCAAAGGTGGGAATAAACTGTAGAAATTAGTGAACCCCAGGAAGTTTTGGAGTTGCTTGCAGGTTTGAGGAGGATGGCAGTCTTGGACGGCTTTGACTTTCCCTGGGTCCATTTCCACTCCCTCACTGGATATCCAATATCCTAGATAGTCTAGGCTGGACTTGGGGAATTTTCACTTGGATGGCTTGGTGTAAAGGTTTGCTGCTAGGAGTTTCTTGAACACCTGGCTCACCAGTTTGATGTGCTCCTTCATGGTTTCAGTGAAGATGAGAATGTCATCTAAATACACCAGAACCCCTTTGTATAGGTGTTCATGCAGCACCTCATTGATCAGTTGCATGAATAAAGCAAGGCCCCCTGCAGGCCAAAGGGCATCACTTTAAATTGGAAACTCCCCAGCGGGCAATTGAATGCTGTTTCCCATTCATCCTTTTCCTTAATCCTCATTCTGTAATATGCCTCATGCAAGTCTAGTTTGGTGAAGAGCTTCCCCTTTGCTGAGTGGGCTTGCATGGCTTTCATCAGGGGGAATGGTACATGTTTTCCATGCAGACACTGTTAATTCCTCTAAAATCAATGCATAGCCACATTGTCACATCTTTTTTCTCTTTGAACAGCACCAGCACGGCCACCCTCAATTTTGCTGGCAATTAGAACCCAGATTCTTATTGATGTACCTTCTTAGTTCCTTCATTTCCCTTGGGGTCATGGAGTACAGCTTCAGTGTGAGTAGCTCCGCCCCTGGCGCAATCTCTATTGTGTAGTTGGTGGGGCAATGAGGAGGCAGTGTGTTGCAGTCCACCAAACTTCTGCAAGGTCTTGGTATTTCTTAGGAATCTGGAAGGCCCCTGGGAGCTGTTCAGATGCAGCTGTTGCTTTATCGCTTCTCTACATGTCCTTCAGATGCTGGACAGCTCCTATTTTGGGAGCACTAGGAGGAGGTAGAGGGCCTACCCCTAGCCTTAACTTTCTCTCTCCCCCTTCCCACCAGATGGTGGGGGGGCATTTGTCTAACCAGGACAATCCCAGGATCACTGCCTCGGTCATTTTTGGTGCCACCACAAAGTGGATGATCTCCCAATGTCTGCCGATCTCTAGCATTACTGGTTCTGTGAGGAGCGTGGTGGGGGCTCCCCCTATTAGTGATCCGTGACTTGCTGAAATCTTATAGGTCAGGGGGTTTGCCCTGATTCCTAGCTGCAGGACAGTTTGCAAACTGATTAGGCAGCTGGTACATCCTGAATCTATTAGGGCTTCTACATTCCCCTGGATTCTGGACTATGGTGCCATGATTTTTGCTGGGATGGTGAAGGGCCAGATGACTTCACTTACCAATGGGTCATCTTGCCCTTGTCTTTGCTGTTATAGGGTGCTGGCTGCTGGGTGTCCTGAACCGGAGTTCTTTCCCCCTCACTTATGGGAGGAGAGACCTCAATGGCCTGGCAGACAAATTTCCTTTTCTCTCTCACCTTTTGTTGGGGCTTCTATGCCTTGGTGGGCTCCAGTGGCTTCCCCTTCAGCTGGGGAGCCAGGGCCAGGCACTCAGCAGCCCAATGGCCTTGCTGGCCACAGCGGAAGGACTTGATGGATAGTCCCGAGGCTCCACTAGAGGGGTCTGTGACTTGGCTGGGATTTGATAATCTCCCAAGCGGGTGATTCTTCTGTTGGGCCTTTGGCTTTTGCTCTGCGGCTCCACAGCTCCTTGTACCGCTTGAGTTTGAGGTTCATTGCTACTGCCATCTGATACAACTCATAGATTTGGTCAGGGACTCCTTGGTAAACGCACGAATGTAGCAGCTCACAGTCCAGGCCCTCCTTAAAGAAATAGACCAGTAGCCACTCTGTCCACTGCCGCAGCTTCCCAGCCAGTCTCTGAAACTCTTGAATGTATTCCTTGGCAATCCAACCCCACTGCTTAAACTCACTGATTTCAGCTTCAGGCCTGGGAGTCTTTGAACTTAACTCTCAGCTCTCTCTTTTTTTAAAAAAAATTATTTATATTTTTTTCTTTTAACATCCATAAGTGCTTGTGTATATTATCTGGGTCAACATACTTTGCATACAATTCTGATAATATCATTTAAGTGTACATAATCGTAATTTGTCAACTTCTAACATCTATATATGTATTCAGTATACAGAATACTATTTTCCCAATTTCTATTTTCTACTTCTTTTTTCTAATGCTTAATAAAATATGCTCTCTACATGGGGCTCCCCTTGAGGAGCACCCGGAGATTCCAACTGGTGCAGAATGTGGTCGCGCGCGGGATTATGGGAGCGAGGGGGCGCTCCCATGTGATGCCTCTCCTGCGTGAGCTGCATTGGCTTCCAGTGGTCTTCCAGGTGCGCTTCAAGGTGTTGGTTACCACCTTTAAAGCGCTCCATGGCATTGGACCTGGGTATTTGCGGAACCGCCTTCTGCCACTGATAGTCTCCCACCGGCCAGTACGCTCCCACAGAGAGGGACTCCTCAGGGTGCTGACAGCCAGGCAGTGTCAGCTGGCGACCCCCAGGGGGAGGGCCTTCTCTGTGGCAGCACCTGCCCTCTGGAACAATTTGCCCCTGGAGATACGCATGATACCAGATCTCTGGGCTTTTCACCATGCCCTTAAAACTTTTCTTTTCCACCAAGCAGGGCTGACGTAAACCTCCCCCTTTTTTTGAGGTGTTAGATTTTTAATTGTCTATGGGTTTTAGTTGGGATGTTTTAAATTTTGGGCCAAAGTTGTATAATTCTTTTAAATTTTTAAATTTTGTATTGGAATGGTTTTTTATTTCTGGCTGTGCACCGCCCTGAGTCCAGCAGGAGAAGGGCGGTATATAAATTTAATAAAATAAATAAATAAAAAATAAATTAAAATAACCATATTAAAAATATTCTATATCTATCCATTATTTCTTGCCCTTTGTAGAATTTCAACTCTTATTAACTTTTTGGTGAATCTTTCCTGCTTCTCCACTGGTATCTTGTAACTCTTTTTATCATGTTTATTTAATCTAAATATTTTCTCTGCTACAACAGAGTTTCTCCTCTATTTTCTGAGTTTTTTGTTCATTTTTTATTGTCATTTGCTGGGGTTTTCCTAATCTCACGGTATCTTGCATCAATTCTATCATCTCCCTTTGATTCTTTGTGCTGATATACTATGGTACTCTAATCATGCTCAATTTTCCACCAAAATTTCAATATCCCAATTGTCCAGAAACATGAAAAACCCCATTATTAATAAAATTTACACTACTGGAACTGTTTCCAAAATCCCCTAATAGTTCTTAAAATTTTCCAATTTGCACCATTTAGGTTTTCCAAGTTTTTCAGTCTTATTCAATTTTTCTTCTTTCACTTCAAAGAATGTTCTGTCAAATAATTTTAATAATCCACATTGGCCCAACAAATTTCCCCAAATGTCTTTAGTCCACAAAGTTAGATATTCAGTTTCAAGGATGTTTCTTAATTGTAATCCACCTTGCCTTAAAAAACTTCAAACAGCTCACTAATATTTCTAAGCAGCCAAAACGCCAGTAGATATGAAACCAAAATAAAAAGGCCTTTCAGGTGTTGTTTACCTTTCACTATTTTCTTTCTTCTCCTCTTGGTATTCTTGTATTATCCAATAATATTCAAATAATCCTTACTTTCCAAGGTTATTCTCAAGAAGCACTAATACTGATCATCTTTGACCAGTAGATGGCACCCCTGCTCTAAAATCCAGCTTTAAACACAGCAAAACTGGGGGGGGGGGGATATAAGAAATAAAACACAGAGTTCCTCTTTCTTTGTACAAATTCTTCCAATAATCAAGCAATATCCACAGATTAAATCACTTTTCACGCTGGTTCCCAGTCCAGTCCTTTTTATTTTAAAGCTTCACAATCTCCCCTTGCCAGTTTGTTTCACTTTTAGGTCTATAATCTTTCTCCATGTAATAAATTGCCACTTTCATAATGTTTTGGAGAATCTTTTTTTAAAGAATTATTTTATTTGGGCTTAAGTCTCTAATATAGAAGTTGAAAATCGTCTCACCCAGTTTCAATTTCCTGCCCACAAATCACTCCCACGCATTTTCTTCTTGTCCCGGTTGTCACAGCTTTGGTTTTGCCAAAATGGCCATCGTCTCTGCTGCTAATCAGGAGAGTTTTCTTTGGATCAAATGAGGAAATTGTAATCTACAATCTCACAATCTACAAAGCATCCCTCCTTTCTTCGCCACCCCTCCAGGGTGGCTTTGGCCCCGTAGGGTCTCCTGGCAAGCAGGTATCGGCTGGCTTTTGCAGTGCTCATGGAGCTCTGCTATCCCATAACTATCCCACTGTGACACCAACCAGTCAATCACCTCAGCTCTTGAAGGAAGGTGTTGATGTTCTCCAGCTCTTGTGCATCCTCATCATGGAGTTGGGGCACATATTCCATTCTCCCCCCCTCCAGGTTCATGGTCACCATGTGGACCATTGCCTGGTTGCTTGGATAGTCAGCCACATGGTTGTTTATATGAGCCCATACCTGATTCAGGAAGAATGCCAGTTTCTCTTGAGTCCCCGTTGAAGGTGGATTTCATCGGGGTGGGGTAGCTGGGCAAGGAGGAGGACATTGTGATGGCACCCAAGCCAGAGGCTATTGCCCCAGGACCCAGCTGGCTTTGGGGTACTATGCCCATGGTGGGTGTCCCTGACACCCCAGAAAGTTGTGCAGGTGGCCAGGTGGGCTTGCCACTCGATGGAGCAGCCAGCTTTGCTGTGGGTCTGGGCTCGATTGCACTGGGGGAAGGCTAGCCAACCAAGCCAGTGGAGCCGGACTGTGGTGGGGTAGGAACGTCAGGGTAGGTCAGCTCAGGATCACTCCAGGCAGTTCAAATCTACATGCTTGTTCCATCCCCTGGATGCTCATTCGGTTGAACTTCTCCCACAGGTTCTCCACAGTCTGACCGGGGAAAGCTGTCAGGTATCTCCATTCTCCAGATTTGTTTAACTCAAGGGGGATTCCCTTGTCTTTCACTTTGTCATTATGTGGTACTGAATGTAGATTAATGAAAAAAAATGAATTTCAGCAACTGTAGATTCAGGCTGGAGCAAAATTGACAAAAGTGAAGGGGGTCTGAATACTTTTTGAATGCACTGTATATATAGTGGGTGGCAGCCCTACACTCACTTCCACTTAGACATTTGACAGTTCAGTTCCAAGGTTAGATGGAAAGATGTTTCTTTCCTAGGACACAAAGAAAAAAATTACATGCACACACTCCTAGGCAATCTTGTTCAATTCAAGTGTAATGAAGTCCAATATTATTTTTGTGATAAAAGTCAGTTGACGATTCATTGGCACTGTTAGTATAGAAGTTAAAACACTCTTTCATTGTTTAGGCAATATAAGAACTATAGCAATATAGAATTATTTTAGACATACAGCCTTAGTGAGGTGTAGTGTATAGAATAGGTGGAAACTGAGTCAATATCAATAATTGCGAGAAGGTTAGATATGATACGGTCAACAATGGGATTGTTGTTGAATATAGAACATGTGGAAATAGAAACTAATTTATGGGTGGATCATAATCCGGTGATGATAACTTGGAAAGGACAAAAAAGAAGAACTAGATGGACTTTAAATAATACAATATTAAAAGAGCAAGAGTTTGTGCAGAAGATGGAAAGAGAATTGGCTTTCTTCTTTAAAGAAAATAAGAAAGATGAGACATCTATACAAATCCGCTGGGATACAATGAAGGCATTTGCTAGAGGATTAATTACAGATTATAAAGAAAAAAGAATGTAAAAAAAAGATTAACACTGAAAACACTGACTGACGAATATAAGAGATTTGAGAAGGAACTTCAGAATGATCCACATAAGAAGATTGTTAAAATTAAAATGAATACAGTAAAACATAAAATGGATCTATTGGAGAAGGAAGAACTGGCTCAGAAGATAAGTGCTAAGCAAAATTATTTTGAAAATGCGAATAAACCAGGCAGATGGTTAGCACATAAATTGAAAAAGGGAAAGAGAATCGAGGAACATAACACACCTTATTGATGAACAAGGAGAAAGCAAATTTGGACATTAAAGAGATGGGAAAGATTATACATGAGTTTTATAGAAAACTATATAAAAGAGAGACAATAGAAAAGGAAGAAGTGTCCAAGTACTTACAAGATGCACAGTTACTTCAGATTAGTAAAGATATTGAGGAGATGCTGGAAAGAAACATAACGATAATGGAGTTAACAGAAGCAATTAAGAAACAAAAAAATGACAAAGCACCAGGGCCTAAAGGCCTATCAGCTGAATATTACAAGACAAGAACCTTTGACCATCCCATTATTGGAGGTGATGAATGAAGTGATGATAAAGAAGGAAATATCCAGATCATGGACAGAGGCATATATTACTTTGATTCATAAAGAAGATACAGTCCCACAACAAATCAAAAACTATAGACCTATATCCTTGTTAAACTTGGACTATAAAATTTTTGCTTCAATATTGGCAGAGAGACTTAAGAAATACTTAAATAATTTCATACATTCGGATCAAAATGGATTTCTTCCAAAAAGACAAATTAGGGACAACATAAGAATAATCTTGGACACTTTAGAGTATTATGAAGCACATCCTGAAAAGCAGATGGCTTTGGTTTTTTTAGATGTGCAAAAAGCCTTTGACAATGTTAACTGGCAGTTTATGATCCTTCAAATGGAAAGAATGGACTTTGGGAGGAAATTTGTACAGGCCATTGAAACTATTTATTTTAAACAAACGGCAAAAGTAATGATAAATGGAGAATTGACGGATGCGATTGAAATAGAAAAAGGCATGAGACAAGGATGTCCTTTATCCCCATTGTTGTTTATATTGACATTAGAAGTCTTAAGTAGGCGTGTTAGAGGAGAAAAAGAGATAAAGGGCATGAAGATTCGAAAGGAAGAATACAAGCTGCAAGCTTTTGCAGATGATTTGGTTTTTATTATTGAAGAACCATTAACAACAATAAGCAAATTAATAGAAATTATTGGAGATTTTGGAAAAGTAGCTGGTTTGAAAATTAATAAGGATAAAACAAAAGTAATGACTAAAATATGTTGAAAAAGCAGAAAGAAGAGCTGATGGAGATTTCGACAATGCAGATTACAAAGTGAAATACTTGGGGATACAGTTAAGACCAAGATGTACTGCTTTGAAAGAAAACAACTACAATAAGCTTAAACAACAGATAGGGCAAGATTTGTTGAAATCGGGCAACTTGCAATTGTCTTTAGTTGGTAGGATTTCAACTATTTAGATGAATGTTTTGCCTAGAATCCTGTACTTATTTCAGACAATTCCAATCAAATTGGATAAATAATTTTTTATAGACTTAGATAAAATGATAACGAAATATATATGGCAAAGGAAAAAGGCAAGAATAAAGTTAAAGCTGTTACAAGATGCTAAATCAAGGGGGGGGGCCTTCGGTCTGCCCAATTTTGAATGGTATTATCAAGCTGCAAGTTTAATGTGGATAAAAGAATGGATAACTCTGAGGAATACTAGACTATTAAATTTGGAGGGACATGATTTGTTGATGGGGTGGCATGCTTTCTTATAGTATAAAGGAACAAAAACACAAGGGTATTTTAGAAGACATCAAATACATGAAGCTTTATGGTTGAATTGGGAGAAGGTTAAAAAACTTTATTATTTGAAAATACCTGTTTGGATATCCACAGCAGAGGCTTTTTCTTATCCCGTAATATTTAGAAAGGAACAAACTATTAGGTATAGTGAACTATTGGATGAAAAGGGTGAACTCAGATTAAAACAGGAACTAGAGGAAAAGGGATTTAGGATGGATTGGTTTTCATATATGCAAATATTTTCTAGGTACCTAGAAGATTGCAAACAAGAAAGGTTTTACAATGCTTTGACTAATTTAGATAAGATTTTAATGGGAGTTGATGATCATATTATTAAAAAGTTGTATGGGTTTTTGCTAGAGTTAAAACTGGAAGAAGAACAAGTTAAAGAAACGATGGTAGCATGGGGGAAATATTTTGGTTATGAGATTGATTTAGAAAAATGGCAAAAATTGTGGTCTCATAACTATAAAATGACAATGTCTACAGCATATAAGGAAAATTTGTATAAGATGTTTTACAGGTGGCACCTATCCCCATCGAGAATCACCAGAATGTTCCAGAACAAATCGGAGAAGTGTTGGAATTGTCATCAGACCCCAGGATCCTATTACCACATATGGTGGACATGTGTAGAAGCAAGGAAATATTGGACTAAGATACACATGTGGTTGGAAAAAATAACCAAGAGACACATAGACTTTAAACCAGAGATATTCTTATTAGGGATTTTACCAGAAATATATAACAAAGAACTGCAGTATTTAATTGTGAATCTTCTAACAGTAGCTAGAATTGTATTTGCTAAAAATTGGAAAGAAGAAATAATATCTTCGGATGAAGAAATTATTAGGAAAATGTTGGACTGTGCCGAAATGAGTAAACTGACATTTGAAATAAGAGAACAGGAAGAAAAACAATATTATTTGATATGGGATTTATTTTACTATTGGGTAGATAACAAAAAATGGTGATATGTAAGCAAATGTTGAAATACTTAAATGATGATATAACTGATATGTTTTATGTAAGATTAAAATTTGGATATGTAGTAATACCGTGAAGAAAGGAGAGGGCACTAGGGATACAAACCGACCGATGTACTATTGATTGAATGAATGATGGTTGTATGTTTTATTTTTATTTTTTGTTTTAAAATAAAAAATGATTTGGGAAAAATATAATTGCAAGAAGGATCTTGTAGTCCTAGTGGACAATTAAATATGAGCCAGCAGTGTGCTGCAGCTTCCAAAAAAGCCAATGCAATCCTAGGCTGCATTAACAGAGGGATGGAATCAAGATCACATGAAGTGTTATTACCACTTTATAATGCCTTGGTAAGGTCACACTTGGTATATTGCATCCAGTTTTGGTTCCCACAATATAAAAAAGATGCTGAGACTTTAGAAAGAATGCAGACAAGAGCAACAAAGATGTTTAGTGACATGATAGCAGTTCCAATATTTGTGGTACTGCCACAAAGAAGAGGAGGTCAATCTATTTTCCAAAACACCAGAAGCAAAAAGCAATAGTTGGAAACTAATTAAGGAGAGAAGCAACCTAGAGCTAAGGATAAATTTCCTGGCAGTGAGAACAATTAACCAATGGAACAAATTGCCTTCAGAAGTTGGGGTGCTTTATCACTAGAGGATTTTAAGAAGATATTGGAAGCCATTTGTCCAGACTTGTGTAAGGTCTCCTGCTTGTGTAGGGAGTTGGACTAGAAGACCCCCAAAGTCCCTTCCAACTCTCTTATTCTGCTAGCACATTTTATCACCAAGCTGGAGAATTGGGATTCTCAGTGTAGAAAATGCTGCCTTTCCCTGAATGATAGGAGGGTAGATTCTGATAAAGACAAAAGGCACCAACACCACCATCCCTACTGACCTAGTAATAATAAGAGTAGTTCAAACCATTTACCCAAGGAAGGGCTCCTTTTTGCTATATTTCAAGCATCTGTTGGGAATGCTTTAATTTGGATTTTGCACTGAGCAAGGGAAAGGGGTTGGCTGGTCTAAATGGCTTTTTCCAGCTCTATGGGAAAAGCCATTGAGACAGAGAGCCCCTGACTATGAAGATATCTCACATTGTGTTTCATACCAATTGCCTCAAATTGGGTCATAACAAAGCTCTTTTCCTCCCAACATTTTTTATCCAACAACTAATTGTTTCAGTCTGAGTGGTTTCTTGTAGTATTTCCTCAAATAAGACCAGTCCTTCCTGGGAAAGTAGACAAATTGAGTTTTTCATCAGTTCTCACTATAGCAGGCACTCAGCAAAACATTCCTTATCCTCTGAGCAATCCTTTTGGATTTCTAATGAGGCCTGAAAAAAGTCCTAAGCATTTCTCAAGTAAAATATTCTGACAACAGGATGTCTAACTGGAGTGACTGTGAGAGAGCAGTGGAAGCAATCCATTCTTTTCATCTAGCGAAGCACCAGGCCTACTGTTCCCAATTATTTTATCCTTCAAACATTTTTCTTCTTATGGTCCAAAGCTAGATATTCCAGGTAAAATTGGACTAACAGCAGGTTTTATCTTTCCTTTTCTATAGAACCAAATATGATAGCCTAGAGATAATTGGAATCAAATTTAAATAGCCTTTAGTATAAAGTAAAATCACCCTAAAATCATATTCAACTCCCAGTTAAATTTCTATGCAGTTTTTTGGACAATGTTACGGAAGTTATTTGCCATTGCCTTCTTATAAAATTATTTTTAAGTTCTGTCTACTTTACAGCCTGGGATCCTAACCCAAAACTGGCCGGGGGTTGGCAGCTGCTGAGATAGTAGGAGCCTTCAGTACACTGAAATTCTAAAATTTTGAAATACATTGTTCATGCATTTAGTTTATACAAGAAAAGTGGAGAAAAATAAGACATGTAAAACTACATCTCTCTGTCTCTACTTGCTTATTGCAAACATTTCAGATCTATTATTAGAAATTGCTCCATCCTGCTGAGGTGGTAGCTCCTTCCTAGTAATTTTTGAAATCTCTTTAGAGGAAATGCAGCAGGGTGTACTCAATGTGCCACAATACCAAATGCAGAAATACATGTTTTCCACTTTCTTGAAAGTAATTTCACATGCCTTGCTTTATCTTTCCAAAGTAGATGTACTTATTGATGCTAAGAATAACTTTTCAAGTGGACAGCATGTTTACCCCTTTCAAAACCTACTTCCAAATTTAAATTATGATTAAGCTTCCTGGAAATGTAATTCTGAGCAATATCTAATTACTCAATGAATCTGGCTAGGTCCCACTGGACAGCTGAGACAGATCTTATAATCTGCACTATCATCATGGGTGTTAATGAATTCTTTTTTTTTTTTTTTTGGTCAGGATTTCAAGAATCAGAATATTCTGAGTATATTTCTTAGGTAATAAATATTGAGGAATTCATGGAAATCATAGGAACCTTCTATGGCCAAAACTACAAATATACTGGATGCTAAAATGCTTTCTCATCTTGGGTAATAGTGATAGAAACATTACAATGTTTTCATTTAGAATGCTGATATGAGAAAAAAAATCCAGTTTAATGTATTTATAGTATTTGTAGTTTATATCTTTAGTAATAATTGGTTATAGCTTGTTATTTGTTTAAATAATATTTGTTTATGTTGTATAAATATAGAAAATCTCTCTCTATAGTTATCAGTGTCAGTATCAAATTCATTTTGCATGATTTTGAAAACAATAAATCCTGATCTTAGTAATTTATCAAAGTTATCTTGTGCTATCTAGATCCAAAATTTACTTTAACTTGCAACAAAGCTTTGGGTACAAAATGTATTTTCTTATGCTTGCAAAATAATTTTAAAAAAACAATATACTTACTCCTAACATTCATAAACAGACAATTTTACAACCCGAAAGCAAACAGAAACCAGAAACAAAGCAGAAAAATACAAGAATCACCTTGTGGCGAGATGGGCAGCCAAACAAACTTAATAAAATAATAATACTAATCAACCCTTCAATATCCATTATTTCTAGAAAATCAAAGCAATTATTTAAAAAGATCCTAATTTTAATAACATTTAATTATTGATTATTTCAATTAATGGCCAACATTAAATTTTTGCTTCAATCATTTCAGACATTGAATTGTTTCTTAATTCATTTTAAGGACCATATAAAACCACATTTTTAAAAAATTGCTTTTGCTCAAATTGATGTTATCAAAGAACAAACATTTTAATTTTAGTTTTACAGCAATGTAATTACATTGTTTCATTCATTTACAAGTCTTACATTCTTCATTTCATTTTGTATTTCTGAAATTTCATCACAAACTTCAGTTGTTTTCATCCCCACTTGGGAGATTCAGCTGCTTCTCTTTTGTGATACCTGCATTTTTCATCAAGCTTTTCAATATTTCTTTCATCCTGTACAAGATTGGACTTTTGCATTTCAGACAACCTTTTTAAAAATCCTACCGAATAAGCAGTTGAAAAAGCACAGAGGCTGCTACATTACTCCTATTTAACAATTGGGGGAAACAACATGAAAAACATTGTACTTAGGCAGAAATAGATGAGGAAAAAATTCAGAAGATCTTGAGTCTGTTCTTTCCTTCCTTCCTTCCTTCCTTCCTTCCTTCCTTCCTTCCTTCCTTCCTTCCTTCCTTATTGTTAGTTAAATGAACCTCTGGGTTTCAGAGATTATGGAATTTCCTGTCTCCTCTCTTTGAAATGTAATTTAGAAGTCAGTCTTTTCTATCATACGTACTTTTACTACATCTACTTTTACTTAAAATATAATGAATTATCTATTAACATCGATAGAGAGATGGTCTAAGTCTATGCTCCAAGCTAAGAAAACTTTATTATGAATTTTTGAAAGGGATCTGCAGCTACTTAATTACTGAGGATTCTTTTAGTATTATGCATATACTCATCCTTGAACAAAGGTTCTTGTGGAATACAAATCTTAAACACATCATGAAGCAGCATCAGGTGAATGGAGCATCAGTCTTCAGATCAAAACTTTTTGCAAAATCTTTTTAAGAACCTTTAATTTCCGAAGCGCTGAGGCATAATCAGAACTCTCCCCCCCCCCACCAGAGATGGATTTCAGCAGGTTCTGACCAGTTCTGCAGAACCAGTAGTGGAAATTTTTAGTAGTTCGGAGAACCGGTAGAAGAACTGGAGAACTGCCTCCCAAGTCCTAGCTGATTGGGAGGGAATGGGGATTTTGCAGTAACCTTCCCCTGGATTGGGGTGGGAATGAAGATTTTACAGTATCCTTCCCCTGCCATGCCCACCAAGCCACACCCACAGAACTGGTAGTAAAAAATTTTGAAACCCACCACTATCCACCCACCCCCCAGAATTGTGAATTAAAAAGAGCTGTGATGTCAGACCTTCCCCAGTCTGATTTCTTAGGGAAGCAAAACTCTCAATGCCATTTGGTTGAAGTGAAAAATACTTTTACTAAGAGATGATGATTGCAGTAAAGCCAGGCAGAATCTAAGGTTCCCATGCAACAATACAGAACTATGCCCCTTGGTTCCCCATTCTTCCCCCTCCCTATGGCCAGTCTGTCTTTAGCCAATCTGACATTGTCAAGATGTTTTGGGAAATGCTGAGATGTTGAGGCTGGTGAAATTCCACTCTCAGGGCAAACAGTCTTGAAGATGACTGGCACAAACCAGATTCTAAAATGTTCTGCTCTTCTTCAGCTGTTCTCCCCTCCCAAATTCCCATCATAGGCAGATACAGATTTATTGCCCTTTTGTTCCCTCTCCCTTCCCCATACTTTGATGGTAGGACACCAGTGAGGCATCAAGTTGAAGATGGTGGACTGACATTTGATTAGTTTTGTACTGTGCATTAAATAGGACTAATGACATAGAGTGAAAATAATGCATGGTTAGATTAAATCAAAATGTATTTACTGTTCAAGGCAAGAAATAATAAAAGACCCACATGGAGTACAATATCAAAGAAAATTTTTAAAATTTCAAGAAAATTATAAAACATTTAAGAGCTAATAGTTAATAGACTGAGGTAAAACAAGACAGATTCTGACAGCTGTAGCTATTGATAAAGAATTTGTAATTTTCTTTAGAGCTTTCAGAAGAGCGGTTACCCAGGAGAAGAATAACACAATAGCCATTGGATTGATTAACAATTGAGAGTATTAAGTTTGATTGGCATTGAGTATACAACTGGCATTTTAACAGCACAACGGAGACAGATTCTACCTCCAAGTCTGAACAGAAACAAGTTCAGTTTTTGTATTGGAAGTTTATGTATCTCCCAGTTGTTGCTCTGGTAGTACCAAATTCATGCCAAAGTAAATAGTCTTATATGTGGAGCATATATTATAGGAATATCTAGATATAAGATCAGGAGGTGGAATAGTGATATTATAGAGATGCTGGCAGTCTGTGGCTCTTTATTTATATCTAGGTCCAAATCCTCTCCTTTACTTCAGCTGGAGTTTTATCACGTCCTAAAGCAGATAGTGCTGATAAAATAAGACTTCAATAAGACAAATCCTTGTTGGATTGCTTTCTTAGGTTGAAAGGGAACCTACCCAATAAGGTGGTGAGACTTTGTCTAGATTCTGGCTAAGGCAAATCTAATGGGTAACTTCCTTAATTCAACTCACAAGAGAAGCAAGTATTTTGCTTTTTAAATATAATTCAGTTCTGATTAAAGCATTTATCTATTTTTTCTGGAGAATATTGTATACAAATTATGGCTGATATGTGCTATCTGCAGCCTTTGTTCTAGATAGACAATTCATAATGTAACAAGGTCCATGTTTCTGCATAAAACTATTTCTTCCCCCAGTGGTATATCCTGATTTTAATAAGCTATCTGATTATTGTTGAGAGGATGGGTCTCTTCTGAGGGATTGTCCCACCTCCTCAAAATGATGCTTTATTTCCTGAACATTTCCTTGACCATATGAACAGGTAGAGACTACCGTTAAGAACTTAATACTGCTGTTGCTTTCTTAAATGCATCTTCAGCTAACTTCTCTACCTTTCGCAGTTTATTCTGATGAATTATCATGGCCTAAAGCAGTCTAAAGCTTACGGCACCAAGCAAACAATCATGGTGGCAACCTGTGGGAAAAAAAATCTTATCTTTATGAAATTTTAGATAATAAACTGGAGAATTCCATGTTCTTTATTTTTGTACCTTTCTAGTTTATGGCAGAATAGTATTTGATCATCTAGACATGCAATTTTTTTATAACAAGAAAAGGGAAACAGTGGTTAATCTGGTTTTTATAAGTGTGTGGGTCTGTGTGTGTATGTGTATTACAAAAACTTTCTGTCTGCTTATCTGCCTTTTTATTCTGAAAATTTTATGGAATTAACTTCACCTTATGCCTATAGAAGTGAACTCCTGCACAAGCTTTTCCCAACTCCTTCACCTTCATTGTACCTTCATCTCCTGCTGACCTTACAAATAAAATGTCCCAATTGCTTCTCATTTAAAAAGGCTAGTTATATCAGTGGTTAAAAATAGATCACTGCATTCTTATATAGGAAACCTCAGTATTATATGTCAACAGTTTACACCACAGGGAGGCTGTTCTCTTCATATAATGTTTTTAGGCATTTCAGCAGCTACTGGTATATTTTGCTCTTCTTCTGTGTCCATCTAATCTTTTGCAGCTAAAGAATTTCTCTCTTTTTTTCTAGTGAGATTTTCTAAAATTCCATGGACATTGAGTTATATTAATAGTAATTTTAATGTGAGGGGAAACCTAGCAGCTGCATATCATGTGAAACAGCAGCATGTGCATTCCAAAAATTGAACATTTTTATATTTTACCTCAAGATAAAAGTTAGTGAAAAAAACAAAAAACTGTCGAAGTACCATAGCAATTAAGGTAAGGAACAAAATAAGAAGTGGATTTGGCTGAGATTAACATGATAAAATAAGAGAGAAATAATTTATCTCCCTCTTTCATACACATACAAAAATAAAATAGCAAAACTGGGGTTTTGAAATAAATAATCGGTTTTATGTGGTCGACTATAAATGGATAGTTGTCATTGTTATGCTTAACTACAAAAAAGCAGTACAAAGTACAAAAACAGTACAAAGTACAAAAGTACAAAAAGAACCCATCCTCTCTCTGGTTTAAACTTCCATTTTCTGCTTCTCATCATATTACACTTAAAGAGCTAAAGAAAATATTATAAGTTATTTTTAAAAAATCAAAGTTGCAAGCCTGCTAAGGATTATGACCTAGTACTGCCTCACAACTTTTTATAAGCTATAATCCTTTTATTTATTTATTCCATTCAAGACCTTGACTACATTTCACATCATCATTTACTTGTATAATTTATTTATTTATTTATTTATTATTTATTTATTTATTTTGTCACATTTCTATGCCGCCCAACTCCCAAGGGACCCTGGGTGGCTTACAACAAAGAATAAAACAATGCGAACAACCCCATAAAAATGTTAAAAAGAAAAACATTAAAACATTTAAAATTTTAAAAACACATGCACTCCAATTCGTGGCCGGGTCTTGCAATATCATTATAACGAGATCAATGGCCCCAGGCCTGCCGGAAAAGCCAGGTCTTCACGCTTTGCGGAAGGCCAATAGGGTGGGGGCGGTCCGGACCTCAGGAGGTAATTGGTTCCAGAGAGCCAGGGCAGCCACAGAGAAGGCCCTCCCCTGCGGGCCCGCCAGCTGACATTGTTTAGCTGACAGGACCTGGAGAAGACGACTCTGTGGGATCTTACCGGTCACTGGAAGCTATGTGGTAGAAGGTGGTCTCAAAGAGAGCCTGGCCCTGAGCCATATAGGGCTTTAAAGATAATGAACAACACCTTGAATTGCACCCAGAGACCAATAGGGAGCCAGTACAGCTCGCGGAGAATTGTTGTAATGTGGGTGTATCTAGGCGCACCCACTCTAACTCACGCGGCTGCATTCTGGACCAACTGTAGTCTCCAAACACTTTTCAAGGGTAGCCCCATGTAGAGCACATTGTAATAATCCAACCGTAAGGTGACAAGGGCATGATTGCCATTTTTTCTTCAGTTATTTATATCCAATTGTGTGCCTAGGAATATTTTCACTTCTACCCATGTGATTGACTCTCTTGACATGTTATACAGGGTATTATTAGACAAAGGTGGTGATAAAGAATATCTTAACTGTGGGGTTGGCAATTTTGAAATATGTCAATATTTCCTCATGCTTTCTGTGGATATGAATGTCTGTTTCAGAGTATTAGTTCACTCTAGAATTGACAAGCAGCCCAAATAACAAACAAACAAAAGGTAAAGAGATAATTTGTTGTGAGCCACCCAGAGTTGCTTAAATGGGTGGACATATATATCTTTTCAATCAATCAATCAATCCAACCAATCAATTTTAGACTCTAAATCCTATTACTAATTTCATTCCAATGTGGGAGTTTTCCCACAGAGAGGAAAACAGAAAAAGGCATCTCAGATAAATTTTAGATGCATTTCTATATTAAAAATTGAAGTACTGGAAGATGGCGAAGAAGATGGAAGTACATTAGACAAGCAATGCAGAGTCCTTGTGAAGTGTATTGACATACAATGCTGGCAGAATCTTTTATAATATACCAACTGGCATATGAGCCACGGTGAAGCCGCAAAAATGTGTTGGCATAAGATATGTAGAAACAGTAATGTTTCTATGTGAGCAAATATTTTTGTTTAGTTCAAGTGTAAGGAGGAGGTAGAACTGTAGTACTCCTTTCAATCTTGGTGATTTTCAGCATATTATCAAGAATTTTGGATTCCTAATCATATAATAGAGGCATAATCATATAATAGAGTTTGTTCTGGTGGTTAAGGCATCAACCTAGCTGCTGGATCCTATTGCTACAAAGACCCATTTCGTGGATCTCCCAAATGCTAGTGTATAACTGATGGGACCTAGAGTGGTAACCCTGAACTGAGCTTACTGAAGAGGAATCAAAAATCAGAAATGGGTGACCCCATTCTGATTCAAGCCACCAACCAAGTGGTTTTCTAGAGTAGTCCTATATAAAGCTTATTGCAGTAGTTGAAACAAGGGATGACTAATGTATAAATGCCAATGAAAAGGGGTTTCTGAACCAAGAAAGTTTGTATCTAGCACACCAGTTGGATCTGTGCAAAGGTCCTCCTGGCTACAAATGCTACCTGCTTTCTGAGCACAAAGGTTGGATGAAGATCTACCAAATTACACACAAGTACCACCTGGGGAAGTGCAATCCCATTTAGAACTAAGATTAGAAAATCCCTGGAAATGGAAGATAATCCATTGAATCCACTCAGTCATGCTAGAACATAAGATAATTCCTTCTCACCCAGACCCTTAAAGTTTTCAGGCTCTGTGATAGAACCTTCATTAACATTTCCCATTTAGCCTACATACAAAATACAAAATTGGGTATCATCTGCATTTAATGATATCTGATCCAGTGCCAATGGATGACCTTACCTAACAGCTTCTATGCTGAATAGGAGTGAGCAGCATATAAATTTGGCAAACTTTAGCAATGCAAGCTAAAATAAGAATTTTAATAAGAAAAAGCTACCCAGCAGTAGAAATAACTGTCTTGGGATGTTGTAGTGTTTTCACTTACTGAAAATATTTAACATCAGACATGCTTTTGGAGAATGTTATAATTGCATCGCACATTTCAAATCTTGTATTAAGTAGCATATTGGCTGGACAACTTCAAAGATCCCACTGATATCTTTGATCTGACCCATGGAATTAATAGTCATATACTTAAATAAAAGATTACTTTCCATTCAATATTTACCTTCCATTGAAATACAACCTGATAGGATATCTTGGTAAGCTTGGTTTAAATGTTCAGAACATTAAAAAAAAGCCCTATGGCATATATCAATAATTAGTATATTAAATTAAGCATGGAAATTAACAGATAAACAAGATAATGGTAAACTGATTTAACAGACCATTTGTTCTTATAAAGAGTGTAAGTTAAATCAAATTGTCCATTAAATCTGTTTTTTACATCATTTGTGCACCAATATGATTATGCAAATGGCACAAATTCCATCATTTGCACCATTTGAGTAAAAACATCATAAATCGATGAAAAGGATTAAATTTTGGACTAGTTCAGAAACAACAGACTTAATATATTAACTGAAAGTGCTACATGAAAAAAGGATTATTGTAACAGAGATGCACTAAACTCAGATCAATCACATAAAGTGTTTAACCATGGAATTCAATTTGAAGAAGGACTGTATCTTTGACTTTTATTGCAAATCTTTTTTCATTTTGAGCTTTTGCTTTCCTGACTTCATCTTTGAAGATTCAAGCAGTCTGCTGATATTCTGCCTTAGTTATGTGTCCTTCTTTCCATTTTTTGTACGTAATCCTTTTTATCTTTCAGTTTATCAGAGAGATCTTTGTGCAACCATGCTAGTTTCTTTTTGGATTTTTTTTCTTTTTCAGTGTTATTGCATTGGACTGGGCTGTTATAATCATATTGTTCAAAGTTTCCCATGCTTCTTGAGTTATATTCCCCTTTAGGATTTTTATCCATGGAATTTTTCTTAGGCTGTCTCTGAGTTTGTTAAAATCAGCTCTTTTAAACATTAAGACCTGATTGAATTTTATTCTATTGCTTGTGTTTGCATTACATTGAATTCCAATAAGACGTAGTCATTCTAACCCAAGGTTCAGTAACTTCAATTCTCTCTATCACTTCTTCTCTATTTCTAAAGAATTACACCCAGTAGAGCTTTTCTTCTAGTTCCCTCTTCTACCGTTTGGATGACAAAGTTGTCAGGTAGGCTGATTAAGATCTGCTCAATCTCCCACTTACTCCAGAGTTTGTCTCACTTGATGTCAGGGTAATTAAAGATTCCCTGTCAACCATTCCATTGGCATGTACAGCAAAAGTAACTTCTGGGACATTTTTGATTATCAAGAGTATAACTTTACTGACAGATCCATATAGACACAGAAGCAGCAAAGCCAATTCTAAGGTTCTGGCATGAAATGCAGCATAGTAAAAAACAAACCAATTTCCTTCCCTGGGCCATCCATTGTCCACCATTGTCCATTGATAAAATGAGCCAGTCATTTTCCATTTTTCTGGTAGTCCATCACTGGCCAGGAGCCTTTCATGTAGGTAATGCAGACCATGGTCTAGGAAGTTGAATTCTCTTGACAACACCAGTTTTTTTAAGCCAGTGGTTCATTTCTAAAATCGTTTGCTCCCTCATTGGAAGTTGCCCTTTGGTTGGAAGCATAGATGAAAGCACCACTTGTGCTCCTAATTCTTTAACTTTCTTCCCCAGCTATTCATTATCTTTTGTTATTGTTTTCAGATTGTTGTGTCATTGGTCCCCACATGTAGGAGAAGAAAGAGGTAGTAATCTGTGGGATTACTGTGGGATTATTTTAGTATGGTACCAGTTACATCTTTGATTGTTGCTCCAGGGAGACAATATACCTCCCTAGATTGACTACCTGGTCTGCAGAGTATCGTTTCTGTTTCCCTAATTGAATCTTCTATCACCAATTTTCACCTTTTTTTAAAGGGAAGTTTGGGATACTTTTCTTCCTATCACAAGAATGCTGGGTTGTGCCTCTTTTTTAGAAACTATTGATGAATGCTCTTTTATGGGTGTCTGCATATTTTTTCCAAGGGGAGGTTATGAAAGTGATTGTTCAGTTCCAGAGTGGCTTCATTAAAGTGGGCTAGGGTAGAGAGTAATGGCTTTGCTCTTGGTTATTTTCTTCCATTGATTTAAAAATCAAAAAACAATTCAAACTTAAAAGGGATATTTAGGAGTTGAAAAAAGAATAGAAAAACTTGAAAAAAGATTTTAAAAAAATGAATTCAGAGATTTTAAAAATTTAAGAATTTACAAAAGTTCTTGGCCCTTTATAAAGTAAGATGCACATCTTTTTTTGTTGGAAATCTAAGGGTGTTTTCTAGGAGATACTTAGCTCTTAAGCCTCTATTCCCTCACTTTCTTGCTCTTTGGTTGCCTGGCCACTGCCAGGGTTTTCAGGTACAATGTGCTCATGTGGGCACTATACTCTGCTTAGCTGGTCTGCCACACAACTCAGCTGCTGGTGGTCTGCTGCACTGCTCTCAGCAGCTGCTATGGGCGCTGCTGCTCAGCTGGTCTGTTGCACTGCTCCCAGATGCTGCTGGTCCACTGTACTGCTCTTAGTCACTGCTGTGGTTGCTTTACTTCTCTGCCACTTAGCTCTATAGTGCTGCTGCCCATGGTCTGTTGTGCTACTCATAGCCCCTGATATGCCGCCACCTAGCTCCGTTTCACCGCTGCTCAGTGGTCTCCATTTGCACCACACTGGTTCCACTCAGGTGTCAGGCTGGGTCACTGGGCTGCTTCTCCATCTCTCAGTTCAGCTGTCTCTCCTTCTCTCAGATGGGTTGCCAGGCCACCTCTCAGTTGGGACACTGGGCTGCCTCTCAGCTGGGACACCTCTCATTTGGGTCACCTTTCAGTTGAGCCACGAGGCCACCTCTCATCTGGGCACCCCTCAGTTGGGCCACATTCAGATGGGCCCCCTGTCACCTCATTAAAAGGAATTTTTTTCAAAATGTTCACACGTGTTGGAGCATTGGAAACCCAAAGACCACATGGTCTTTGGGTTTCTGGTGCTCTGGTCGCACAAAGACCACCTGGTTGGTACACATGCATGTGTTGGCCCCCTGGTCTTTGGGTTTCCGGCACGTGCATGCATGCCAGCCAGCTGGTCTTCATACTTTGCATGCAGTGGAGCACCAGAAACCTAAAGACCAGCTGGCCAGCACTTGCATGGTCTTCAGGTTTCCAGCCCTCTGGCACACACATGTTCTAATTTGGGCACTGGGTGCTGAAAAGGTTCATCATCACTGGGATAGCAGGGGGAGGAAGTAGATGTTCTCCATGCAGACAGCATTAAGCCCCCGATAGTCCATGTATAGACAAAGGAACCCTTCCCTGAACAGTATCAGAGCAGCCACTCTCAGTCTGGCAGGCTCGATTCATAATTCCTCCAACACCCTGGGGGTCATGGAATATAGCTTAGATTTGGCTAGTTTGGTACCCAGTAGGATTTCTGTTGAACAGTCAGTTGGCTGGTGGGATGGGAGCGCATCTGATCTCTTTTCCCTGAAAACGTCCTGTAAGCAATTGTGAAATCTAAAATTTGTTACTACCGGTTCTGTGGGCGTGGCTTGGTGTTGGGGGTAATGTAATGGTGGGCGTGGCCAATTTTTTTTTTACTTTTAAAACCATTTTTTACATGTAAAACCATGTAAAAAAATGCTTTCAAAAGGCTCTGATGATCCCAGCTGAGTTGCCTGATCGTCAGAGAGTTTTTAAAAAACCCTCTGCTGACCAGGAAACTCAGCTTGGATTGTCAGAGCCATTTAAAAGAAAAAAACTTTTTTTCTTTTAAATGGCTCTGGTGATGCAAGCTGAGTTGCTTGATTGGCAGGCAACTCAGTTGGGATCATCAGAGCTTGGCTCGTCAGAGGCATTTAAAAGAAAAAAAAGCTTCTGATGATCGCGCGGCTCAGCTGGGCATGAGGGGCAGGGATTTTTGCTACTGGTTCTCCGAACTGCCCCCGCCGTCACTACCTACTCACCCAAGCCAGTCCGAACCGGGAGCATTTCACCCCTGCCCGTAAGTCCCAATACTCTTTGGCATTCTGAGGATCACCTTGGGGCCAATCTTTAGTAGTTGCTACCACCTCCCTATTGGCTTCACCTGCAACAACTTAGAGATAGGCTTCTTACAGTCCTTCTCCCATTCCCCTTCATGGTTGGCCTACTGGATCTTTAGCAACTCCCTCCTCTAGTGCACATACATATGGGTTCCACTTCAAAAACCAAGACAGTCCTAACACAAGGGGTCTCTCCATGTCAGAGGCCACAATAAAGCCCAGAGTCTCTGCTGCCATGGGACCTGCTGCTGCTGCAGTCACAGCTGCAGAGGTGGTTGCCTTGTTGCTTGTCATGGTTGGAGTTAGCTGGTCAGCAGGATGTGCCACCTGGGTTAGGGCTTCTTGTGCTTTCAGGTTGCCGAAAGCCCTCTCAGGAATTTTATGGCTTGCTCCAGCATCCAGTCTCCTCGATCCATTTACGATCAGTTCTTCCTCCAGCTCCTCCAGCTCCATTTGCATCTCCTGCCAGCAGCTGCTGCAGCTCCAATGGGGGAATGTCACTCCCATGGGCTTCTTCTTCCACTCTTTATTTTTCCCAATCCTGAGAGAAGATTGGGGTCTTAGTGAATCATCCTCTCCTAGCCATTCAGACAGATCCAGCCCTCCAGGGGATTTTAAGGACACTTCCCCCCAGGCTTTAATCTCCTCCTGGTCGGTCTCTTGAGCCAACATCATTTGTATGGTCCTCATGGTAGAGGTGACTTCCTCTCTGGAAGTTCTAGCCTAATATCAAATCTAATGTCAGTCCTAGTCCAATCCATTAGGAAAGAAAGACCGTCAACTTCATTTGGTTGAAGTTATAGGTTCTTTTATTTTAAAAATGATGGCTACAGTAAAGTCAGGCTGGAACTAAATTTCCCACTACCAAAAGACATAGAAAGTTTCTCCCCATCCCAGCCCTCCCCCCCCATGACCAATCCTTTTTCAGCCAATAAGAGTCTGCCTAGTTGTTTTGAGAACACTGAGTTGTTTAGGGTAGTTCACATTTTTTCTCAGGGTGCATAGCCTTGGGTGCTGGCACAAATGGTTCTGATCTCTCCTGCTTTTCATAAGCTAATATCCCCCTTCCCCCTTTCCAATCATGTACATAAGCAGGTTGATTGCCTATTTGTCCCCCTTCCATGTCCCCCTTCTCCCTCCTAGCCTTTGATGCCAGCAAGGTGCCAAGCCAAAGATGGTAGACCTGAGACATTTGCTCAGTTGAACAATTTGACTTCTCTCTATTTAGCAACAGCGCATCCACTGGACATGTGCTGTGTAAATACTAGCTGTTTTGCTCAGCACTCTTCCTTCTAGCTCTCCCATACATAATAAATAAACTGCAGGGGTGGGATGATCAATGTTTACAAACCAGTGTTTACTTCTTTAGAAACTGTTGTAAAATATAATTACTACAATTACTACTACTATAAGCCAGACTTTGCACAAACAATGGCCCCACCAACATCACAGAACATTCAAACAATGCTGTTTGAAACAGCTGAGTTTTGTCCTTTAGGCAGAAGAGAACAGCATGTTCAGTGCTTCACTGAAAGCAAAATTCCTGGAATACGTACTTCATGTCAGACTCAAAATACGTACTCAAAATGGGCCTCATGAGTGCAAACAGGCTGACATATTGTATACCCATGGTCATTATAGGTAGAAGTTAATCATGTTCAGTTGCAGTGGAGTGTATGCTTGCACATGCATAGGAATATGGTGTTGCCTAAGGCTTTTTCAAGCAGGGTTTTCTTAGGTCATCTCCTATTTCTTACTACTGCTCTGTCCACATTCCCAGGAGCACCTGATTACTCCCTACCACAACCAACTCATTTACAGACAAATTCCTCCGTGTACATTGGGAAAAATGGGGGAAAAAACTACTATTGGTTCTATTGCTGCCTCTTTTCAATAGCTGGCAAAATGGCCAAGTTGTGTTTGGGGCTAAATAACCTTTCAGAACAAGACTAATATCAGAAAAAATGCAAGTTGTTTTTATTATTCAATTGAGGGTTGCAGACCACAAGAGAAAGATAACTTTCTCTCTAAACATGTTTTAACTTTCAGCTAAACTTTGATTAGGATTCACATCCAAACAGTCCTCTGGTGCAGCTAGGACAAAACAGGGCTATACTTAGAAAGAAAGAATTCAACATCATTTTAAAAAGGATTTTATTTTGCATCTAACTCTGTGTTTCCCTATTTGGCCATTTCTTTAAGATTATCCAACTCCTCTCTTAAGTAGAATATATTTTCATACTTGGTAGATGCCACTCTGAAAAGAAATACCCACTTTTCAGTATGTCCTCAAAGTTTGTTTCCCAGGTTTTATTAATCTCTAACTCCTGTCAAATTAACAGGTTTATTTTTGATTGATCAACTCTGTAGTATGTTTTTAAGCTTTTGAGGTTTGGATTTTTCCTTCTTTCTTGCACTAGGTAAGTGTATTCTGCCATTCTTAAGGAGTAAGAGAAATTATGGTCCCCAAAGTTCTCATCTCTTACATCAAAAAAATTAATATCTTTGATGCCCTCACATTAATACAAAAGCTTTAAAAAATGTGAGGAAAAGGTTTCAGAAAACATATTTACTTCACAAAATCTTTTAGTTAATTTGACATATTGATACTTTTTATTATATCAGTCCAAGAGATAAGCTTACAAACCATTTGTAGGTTCATATATAGTGATATATTACAATTTATTATAAGGTTTATGGAATAAACTACACTGGCTGGATTCTCATATTCAATTAAGAATACTAAAGATTTAGGGTGACATGTAAACTCAGTCAACATTTCTAGGTTCAGGTCATATTCTGGATTGAAAGACTGATGACAATTTCTGTGGAAACTGGATGAGAAGTATAGGCAAGAACAACAGCCATAGTGTTTAAACTCAGCATTTTCCATTGTCCCATTAACTATGTTCATTGAGTAAACGAGAGAGGGTGGTCCAGCCAATACCTTTACAACATTCAGACCTGCTTTTCAAAGACACTATCTATGCAGAAAACATCAAGTAGCTACAAGACAAACTTCAGTGTCATAGAATTGAGATTGCTAGTATTTGTCTCTGTATGAAATACAGTTTTTACTGCAGCTGTGACTATTGGAACTGGAAATAAAATTGAATTACAGCATCCCATCTGAAATATGTAGAACATGGTTGGCACCTCTAATGTTTATTTGTTGGAGGAAAGAATGCAAGTTTTTTGCAAATATCTAGCAAAGGATAACTGGATTGAAAGTGTTAGGTCATATAGGTGGCTGGGAGATCATTCTCATCAACCAAACATTTTTGGCATGATCTGGTTTCAGCTTTCAAAGTTCATTCAAGACATCGGAACTTAAAATAAAACCATTAATGAAAGATGGAGATAGATAAGATACAAAAGATAATAACTGCAACTATTTTCGCCACTGAATTGCATTTTATTGGATGGGACCCATTATTCAAACCTGACAACATCTTTCTTGATCTTGATCTTCTCTTCTAAAATGTTGGCTAACCCTCCTGACTTGGTGTCATTTGATACCATTTGTGGCAAATTTGATGAGCTACCCTTCTATCCCTTCATCTAAATCATTTATGAAGATGTGGAAGAGTACTGGGCCTAAGGACCACTGGAGTATCCCACTACATGCTTCCCTCCATATAGATTGAAGATTACACATTGAGTGAGGTTTGTCAGCTAGTTACAAATCCATCAGATTGTGATGTTATTTATCATTTTTTTATTTTTCCAGGAGGTAAATTGTGGTCTACTTTGTCAAATGCCCTACCCAAAACCAAGTATACTAGGTGCACGCAGAATGGGACTAGGCACGGACCTTGGGCGGCTCCTTCTTCACCTCCAACCTCCTGTCTTAGCCCATTTACAGCCAGCTTTCCTCCTCAACTGGTCCTCCACTGGCCATTCCCCCCTCGCCCTCCATTTGCCCAGTCACCATTTGACCCAGGCCTTCGGCTGCCCGAGAGAAATAACGGCCAATCAACTGGGTGGCAGGCAGAAGCAATGGTGCTGCATTGATACTATGATGATAGTATACAAGTGGCAGTGGGTGAAAACCATGAAAGCATTTGCATTTTTGCAATTCAAAAGACCTGAGCTTTATATTCCACTCTATAAGCTGGCCATCCAACTGTATGCCATAGGTGGCATGCAGTGGGCGGGCAGCCAAGCTGCCTGTTAGAGGTCAGGCTGGAGTGCCAATGGTGGGCCCCACAAGCTGCACACCACCACGGCTTGCCTGGGGCTTTGCAAAGATGGCTTGGCTTGCAACTCAGTCATCTCTAATGAAAGCGGGGAGGAGGAGGAAAGCGGGGAGGAGGAGCATGGCTTCTGGTGTTGCAGGGTGGTGATGGCAGGCAAACAGTGGTGGCGTGCAGCTTGGGGGCACGACCATTGCCACTGCAGCCTGACCTCTAACAGGCAGTTTGGCTGCCTGCCCACTGCATGGCATCTATGGCATACAGTTGGATGGCTAGCTTATAGAGTTGAATATAAAGCTCAGGTCTTTTGAATTGCAAAAATGCAAATTCTTTCATGGTTTTCATCTGGTTCATGATTAAACACGGTCCCTTTCATATTTACAAACATATTTGATTGTTATGACCTCATGTGAAAGGAGCTATTCAAATTCATGCCATTGTAAGTCACCCAGAATCACCCAGGATAGTGAGATAGATGGCCTGTAAATTTAATAAATAAAATAAACCATGGACAGATCTGCACATCCTTTCCAAGCACATATGGACCCTCCCTGATGCTTGCTCTCATTGAAAAAGGATCCATGGACAATGGATAAGTGGCCTGGGAATCCAAGAGTGTGTGGGGCACAAGCATGTGGTGGGTAGGAGCCAAACTGTCTGTTAGGTGTCAGGCCAGAGTGGCAATGGCAGGGCTCTCCAAAAATGTGCACCACCACCGTTCACATGTCGCGCCTCCCGCCACATTGCCAGAAGCCGCACTGGCCTTGCTCCTCCTTCCCCCTTTCATTGGAGCTGACTGATTTGTGAGCCAAGCTGTCTTTAAAAAGCCCCTTAGAGGTGCTCCTCCCTCCCTCCCTGGTCCCCCACAACACAGTCTCACCTGTCTGCCACCCCCCCAGTGGCTCTGGTGGTTGCTATTTCCACCACCCTTCAGTCCTGGTGACAGATTTGCAAGGCCCTGAGCAGTGGGATGTTTTTGGACTTTTTAAAAAAATCCTGCAATTGCCCATTGCCAATCACATGCTGCCTCTGCAGCACCATTGCTTCTGCCTGCCACCCAATTGGCTGATGGCTATTTGTCTCATGCAGCCAAAGGCCCGGGTCAAACGGCGTCTGGGCAAATGGGCAGGGACGAAGGGCCGGGGCAGAGGGCCATCGGACCATAGGCCATGGTGAATGACCGGGAGAGGGCCGGCGGAGGAAAAGAGCTGGCTGTAAATGGGCTGAAGCGGATGGCTGGGCTCAAAGGAAGCCAAGGGTCTGTGCCTAAACATTCTCAGGTCCTCAGCATAGGCTGGTCTACTAATTTAGTCACTTTGTCAAACAATGCAGTAAGATTTGTTTGGCATGATCTGTTTTTGACAAATCCATGTTGACTTCTAGTAATAGCTTTTTGCTTTTATCCATTGCTTTTTGTTCTTTTCCAGGATGCTTCCAGGTATCGATCTCAGGCTAATTGGTATGTAGTTCACTGTGATTTCCATCTGAGATTGTTAGTTACCAGGAGGATTTGTGGGTGATGTCCAGGGTGATGTCTGTGTATGAAGATCCTGGCAATAAGGATCTCCAGTGATCTTATGACAGCTGACCTGCTTCCTGTGCTGCTGCTTAATTGGCCACATGGAGAAATTGCCATTCTGGTGATGTCTATTGCCTTCTTTGCAGGACTCAGGACTTGGATGGTTTGGGTTACACATGACAATTAGGTATACAGACCTGGATATTTGTGTTACAGACTCATGCAGTAGATCCTCTTGTAGATGATCTTGTCAGAAGAAACTATTTTGGAATTTTGGGCTTGATAGACCTTGTCCTGTTGTTTTTGACTTATAGGTTGAATGGAAGGGTGAGTCCTGCTTATCAAGCCCGGTGAACATGGAGTTTTCCCTTGAAACCTGAACAGGATAGATTCACTGGGTGACATTGGAGAGAGAATAGGTACTAACATAGTCCAGGCAGTAATGCCAGGGGTCTGGGTTTAGTGTATCTTCCTGAATTGGGTAGCTAAGCATTTGAAACCTTGGAGCCCCTGGTTTCTGGCTGTTGTTACTGAAAGCCTACCTCATCAATTAGATCTAGAAGAGAGGGCTGATCTGATATGTATCTCTGAAACCTGCTTGGGTACAGGAGGTGCTTCTGCTGGAAATATGCCCTCTTGGATTTTGAATGCAGTACCAGGTGTGACTCCAGGGCAGGAGTGGGGCTGTTGTTATTTGGAAATCTGCAGTGATATTTAAGGCCATTCTTAGCCCTTGAATTCTTTGTAGTTGCCCCACTGCATGGAGGGGGCATGTTCATTCAGCCTGGTCCAAATGACTGATGGATCCAGTAGCATTTCAGACACTTTAGGGTTATTTCACTGATTTTCTATCTTGAAATCATTCTTTCCACCTTTTTTAAAGTGATCTGGCTTCTCTCTCCATGCCAAATTTTGTGCTATTCTATCCCATTTTCAGAGTCTTATCTTGCTGATGTATATGAAGACAAAATTCCAAGCCCTTTTACCCAATTTTTTTTCAACACTGCTAGGGTGGGAAGAATGGCAAATGTGTTTCATGATTTGGCTGGATGAACCATGGAAAATACCAGAGGGTCAAATGCAATGTATTTGTTTGCTGACAGGAGAAATGGGAAGAATCAGGCAAGTAATTTGGTGTATGCTTGAATGGATTTGCCAGCACAAAGAGCAAGGGACAAAATGAGGACAGAAGAGTGAGATTTGTGTGCTTGAGTTTTCTGAAACTGTAAGAGAAAACATGAAGCATAGTCAGGAATTGAGATTCGAAGAGAGCAGTCTTCTTAATACTTGGAATTAAGCCAAAATAGCAGTCTGGAGCAAGCTGAGGTCAAGGAATGGAACAGAAACTGAACCCAGGAATACACAGGACAGCTGAATGCCAAAGTTCCTTGTAGCAATTGCAGAATGACAGTTGGTTTTAAATGCTTTTCTGACTAGGGTAATATAACTTTTCCGACTAGGGTAATATAACTGTGAAGCTATATTATTATTATTATTATTATTATTATTATTATTATTATTATTATTATTATTAAATACAGATTCAGCTATTGCTATTAGCAAGGCTATGAATTGTGTCAAGTCCTTGGAATACTTAGCATGTACTCAGTTGGCTATATTGCTTAATATGGTCTGTTACATGACTGAATAATACCTTTCCCAGACCTGGAGAAAAAGAGGATGCAATTGATCTGTGAACCCAATCTGCTGGTGCCTCCTTCTGCTAAAATGCTGATATTATTCCTTAAGGCATGACAATATGAGCTTATATGACTGGAGGTAAATAACTTTATATCAAATTTAGCTGTTATCAAAGCAAAGTTAAGTAGACTTTCTGCTCAAAACAAAAGACCAAACAGCCACTATTACTTAATGGACATGTTTGAATTCTTATATTTTATTTAAAACAGTTTAAATTGCTAGTTAGTTCAGTAACATTTTACTCCTCTATAATGACGATCAACTTAGTTTAAGTTCCTAGATTCAGACCATGACATCTAAACAATTAATTAATGCCTTGTTCTAGTATAAAGAATAATAAACCTACTTTAGAACTAGAAAGATAACTAGATTAATCTCCTATACTACCAAGGGATTGGACTGTAAGGTTCAGCTGTTGGCAAATCTTTCTTTCTCATGACCATATATAGTAGAAGTACACAGTACACAATATGTGGAAGTTTGTTTTTTTAAAAAAAAATCAGGTGTTTTTAAATTTAGACTTCTATACCACTTCATAGTGCTTTACAGTCCTCTCTAAGCGGTTTACAAAGTTAGCATATAGCTTATAGCATATTAGCATATTGCATTAGCATTAGCATATTGCCCCCAACAATCTGGGTCCTCATTTTACCCACTTCGGAAGGATGGAAGGCTGAGTCAACCTTGAGCCGGTGAGATTTGATCTGCTGATCTGCTGAACTAGCAGTCAGCTGAATTAGCTGCAGTACTGCACTCTAAACACTGTGCCACCTCAGCTCTTGGTTGCCCCCAAGGCAACAAAAATAGCCTCCCCCCCATACCCAGAGAGCCAATAGTTAGCTTCACCTCTTTGTCCCACTGGGTGAGATGGGAAATGGTATTAGAGATTCAAGAATAATGGTGTTTCTGATGAACATATCCTTAAAAAGGGAAATATGGAAGAAGTGGGGTCAGAGCCATCTGGTAATAGCAGATCTGATGCTGGAGACTTCTGTAGTGCTGGAGCCATCCACCCCCACTCTAGTATTTAGAGAATCAGAAGCTGTCAGAATTCCTTGTCTACAGCCATCAAGAGTCTCTGGATTCTAGGCAAAAGTCAAAATTCAAAAACAGAATGCAGAATTTCATAGATCTGAGATATAGCTAAAAGGCCTGTGAGTACTAACTGAAGAAAAGACTCTGAAGACCCATGAGTAATTTATTGCTCGCTCTCTCTGGGAAGAGAGCTAAGAACAACTGTCCAAAACTCGGTTCTGACTTGCATACTTTCTGCTTTGCTGTGTCTTGAATCCTGAATTTTCTGCACTTGGTATTTTACCTTTCCTCTAGATTCACTCCTGGATTAAATTTGTTGAAGAACAACAAATATGATAAAAGCTCCAGAGGCTAAATTGTATGACAAAAGGTCGTGGAAGCTAGGTAGAGCTAGCCTATCAAAGAGTTTGGGGGGGGGGATGTTAACTGACTGCCTTGAAGGGCAGTCACAAAAAAAGAGAGGATTTATTCTCTAAGGCACCAGAGGGCAGAACAAGAAGTAATGGATGGAAGCTTATTATAGAGAGATCCAATCTAAAAGTAAGGATAAATTTTCTGACGGTGAACTACTAATCAGTGGAATAGTTGCTTCCTGGGATTGTGGTGCTCCATCACTGGAGATTTGCAAAAATAAACTGGACAATTTGACTGGGATTGTATAAGGCTTGAGCAGAGAGTTGGACTAGAAGACCTCCAAGGTCCCTTCCACCCTATGATTCTATGACTATTGGTTTACCTGATCTGTGTCTGATCATAAGCACAGTTTAGCTCTAAGATTCTCTTTCAAAGGCTGATTATTCTCTACTAATGGGGAACTGCCTGAGCAAACTTATATTTGACTGTGTCAGATTTATAACCTGCTAACTTGATTATAAATTTGACAGCCAACTGAGCAAAAAAAAAAAAAGTAGAGGCAAGGCATGTCAGATATATATTGATGGTCAGGCTCATTCGGTCTATGAGGAAGTTATTTAGTCAATACAGCTTCAGGTTCAAAAAGTTATTTTATTATTTACAAATATACAATAATGAACAGGGTGTCCTGTTGCATTTGTTACCCTAACTGTATGACTGAGATGTTGAGAGGAGAGAGAAGTTCACCTGTTGTCTTGCTGAGATAGATGGGAAGAATTAGGGAAGATATCCAATTGATTTGTGGGTAAGAGTCCAATAAGGGAGTTCATTGGTTTATACAGTCACATGGGATGTCTGTAAAGACTTAACCCCTTCTGGTCCCTGGGGCATCATACGTAGGCAATATCTGACAGACCCCTTCTATTGCCAAGTGTGATGGAACAGTGCTCAAAGATAATAATAAACAAGTATAAGAAAAATAAATTATAAGTACAGTCCAACTGATTTGCAGTGGTTCCAATGTGTTTCACAAGGTACAGGTTTAGTTAAGAAATCGGCAATTTGATCCTTGGTATCGCAATAAACAAATTCAACAAAACCCTTTTTAACTAGGTCTCTCACATTTTTATAACATATATCAATATGGTGAGATCTGAAGCTGACATCATCCCTGACCGAAGAGGCTATGACGGACTCATTGTCCTCGTGGAGAGTGATAGGTAGTGAAGGTTGTGTCCAAATGTCTGAAACTAATTCATATATCCATGTGAGAAGTGTGCAAGCGTCAGAAGCACTGGCATATTCAGCTTCGGCCGTGGAATTAGCAATGAAGTTTTGGAGACAAACGCGCCAATCTATGGGGCAACCATTTAGGAAGTATATAAAGCCTGATGTGCTTTTTCTTGATTTTTCATCCCCTGCCCAATCGGCATCTGAATAACAGGTAAGTTTTGGGGTTACCCCTTCATCAGGTTCTAATAATAAGACCATATCTTTTGTATTATGCAAATATCTGAGTAACCTTTTCATAGCAACCCAATGTTGTTCTTTAGGCTCATCTACTTGTCTAGATAAGAGATTTGTACTTAATGATATATCGGGTCTACTCCATCTGCTGATATAAAGGAGTGATCCTATGATGGATTGATATTGAGTTTTATCATGATGCTTGTTACCGTCTAGATAAGCAATTTTATTATAGTCAGTGCGCATGGGTGTATCTGTGGGGTTGCAGTTTTCCATGCCACATCTTTGTAGCAGGTCTTCAATCTTATCCTTTTGTGAGAAGCAAAAACCTCTATCAGTTTTAAAAATTTGTACACCCAGATATTGGTCTATATGATCTAAGGTCTTTAAATTAACATGTTCTCTTAATTTGTTTGCAAATTGTTCGCTGGATTGTTCGTTGGGCCCGATATAAATCAAATCATTAACATAGATTAAAATAATTTCTTTTCCCCCTTCATAAGGTTTTGTCATTACGCACTGGTCAGATCGAATTTGATTATACCCCATTGATTTTAAAGTTTTGGTAAGGCAGTCAAACCAGAGCTTGCCCAATTGTTTTAAGCCGTATAACCCTTTGTGTAGCCTCCATGTTTTGCCGAACTCAACTTGGAACCCTGGTGCCCCATTGACATAAATTTCCTCCTCTAATGGTGCATGGAGGTATGCGGTTTGGACATCAAATTGATAGACTTCTTGATTTGAGATAATGGCTGAAGTCAGTGCCGTTTTTACGCTTTCTGGTTTTACTGTGGGGGAGTAAGTTTCATCATAATCTTCGGGAAAGCGTTGGGCAAAACCTTGGGCTACGAGGCGTGCTTTGTATAGATATGTGTTGTCAGGGAGTGTTTTAATTTTGTAAACCCATCGAGTGCCAATTGGGTGTTTGTGTTGTGGAGGTGTTGTTTTTGTGAATACTTTTAAATTTATTAAACAGTCCATTTCTTTGGACATAGCGTCCCACCATTTTAATTGTTCTGATTCCGGTAATTGGAGCATGTGTTTAAAATTTTTTGGAGTGATGGGTATTTGGTTTGTCTGTGTCACATTGTTCACGTCAAATCTTTTAGGTGGGATGCCTTGTGTAATTTGTTTGGATTTTCTGATTGGTAGTTGTGTATCTGTGTTGTTTGTTCGAGATGTAACTTTTGGTGTTGTTGTTTGTACATGTTGAATTCTCTGTGGTGTATGTGATGTATTTGGTTCTTGGGTTAATACGTATGAGTCATTTGAGTGTATTTTGGTCCAGTTGTGGTTTTCTATGAATGTGGCTGAATGGGAAATTATTACTGTGTTGTTGTTTTTTATGAATCGATATGCTTTTGAACCTGGTGCATATCCTACGAAATGTAATTTTTTGGACACCTCATTCCCCTTCCGTCTGAGTGGTTTGGGGATATTGACATATGCAAAGCAGCCAAAAACGCGAAGATGTGTGAGGTGTGATTGAGTGCCATATACAAGAAAATAGGGTGTTTGGTTAATAACCTTATTCCATGTGCGGTTAAAAGTGTAATTGACATATGCAAGGGCTTCTGCCCAATAGCTAGGGGGTACATCAGCATCTAACATGACGCTGCGCATCATGGTCTGTAATATTCCATTTTTCCTTTCACAAATCCCGTTCTGCTGGGGGGTAAAAGGAGATGTTTTGTAATGTATAATGCCTTTGGAGTCAATCCAGTTTTGAAATTGTACAGATGTGAATTCGGCTCCACAATCTGTTTGAATTTTCTTTAATTTGATGTTGTGTTGGTTTTGTATGAGTGTAAAAATTTTTTATTTTTTGAAAGGCTTGAGATTTTTCAGTAAGAGTATAGATATGTCCGAAACGACTGAAATCATTGACTAAATTCAAAAAATATTTGCGTTTGCCCAAAGAAAGTGGAAAAGGGCCTACAATGTCAACGTGTACCAATTCGTATATGTGTTTTGATCGTCTAGTGCTGGTGTGGGGAATTGGGGCTGCCTTTGATTTTGCAGCTTTACAAATCTCACAGTCAAGTTGGATAGGGCAATCCTTAGTGCAGACGCCTTGGGAAAAAATTTGAGTATTGTCTACAGCAACAGTATTGGCATGTGCTAAACGTCTGTGTAATAAATGGGCACAATTATCATGTAAAGGTTCACCTATATGAGTTTGAATTTTTGTTTTCGAGGTTCGTTGGTTTTGTGATGTTGGTGAAGTTGGAGAGAGGTGTGGTATGGTGTGTTGGTCATTATGTGAGTCGGAAGTGTCATGTGTATTGATATGGTGAGGTGTGGTACCTTCGTGGTGGGTGGCAGGGGTACGGTCGGGATGATTGTCAGGGTCAGGTCTCGATGAGGATTGAGGTAGTTGAGTCGTGGGTGAGGAAGATGTAAAGGAATCTGGAATAAGAAAGGGTAAATCATTAATGACAGAAATATTGGCAATAATATTGTTATCATGTTTGGATTTTATAAAACCGTGTTGATCATCAAGAGATACTTTAAAACCGATTTTACCTAATTTTGAAGTACTCAAAATATTGTGGCCAAAGGTAGGTGTATAGAGCACTTGACTAATTTCCCCTATACCGGGTATAAAGATAGATCCTTCATACTCAACTGTATTGGAAGTACCATTTGCTGCTGTAATAGAGATATTGGTTGGGAGAATATCATATAATATGGATTTGTCATTGGTGGTATGGTGTATGCTTCCAGAATCGATGACCCATAGGTGCGTGGTGTCACGCAGGTATTGTTGGGTGTTGGGAAATATGCCAAGTGTTTGGGATTCGGAGTTAGAATATATAGATTGTTCAGTAGGTTGTCCCCTTCTGTCTTTATAATCTTTGTGTGTGGGACCCTTTCTAATGTAAAATTCAGTGTGCATGGATCTTTTAGGTTCAGTATGTTCTTTGATAGTATGATATCTTTTGTTAGTCTTGTCTGTAGGGGTGTATTCCCTTGTATCATGAGTGTGGGTGGTGTTATCACCGTGTGGAGGATGGGAGTTGTAGGTATGATAACGTCCTCTATAGTTACAATAATTAAAATTATTTTGATATTGAGAGGGGTGGTTCTGCCAGTTTTGGCAGAAGGGTTTGTGTGAAGAATGTGAAGGATGGGAATCATGTTTAGAATAAAAGGGGTGGTCAAAAGAAGTAAGGTATCTATCAGTATGGTAGAGTCTTCTATCATAGAGAGGTTCAGATGTATGTTTATAAGCATTAGATCGTCTCCTATCTTCATCTATTAATTTGGATTTGATTTCAGCGACGGTGTACATGTGGGTGGGTAGGGAGTGGAGACTATTTATGAATCCTGACCAACCAGGAAAGTGTTCAATAGAATTAAAAATGATACCAATCATGGCAGTTTCAGGTACAGGATGATTGCGTTGAATCAGTTGTTTTCGCATGGATTCGAGGTGGAAAAGATGTTTGGCCATAGATGTGCCAGGTTTATATTTGGTGCTATAAAAGTCACCGGCAAGAGTAGCGATAGTTGCAGGCGAGGGTGTGTTGTAATGTTTTTGTAGGTATTGCCATACTTCTTGTGCAGTAAAACCTGTAGGTATAGAATGAACAATATCACTTTCTAAAGTTGACATAAGAGTGGCATAAACACTATTGTGAAGAAAAGTTAAGTCAGATGACCAAGGTTTATTAGGGGGAGATTCAATAATAAGGAATGTGCCTTCTCTTAAAAGATGTAAATGAGTTTCATGTTCCCAAGTAGGGAAATTATTACCTGAGGTTTGTAATTTTTTGAAGTTTGGTGATAAAGGTAATGGGCCATGTTGTTTAAAATGTTGCAAAACAGTTTCAATTTCTAAAGATAAATTTACATTAGTACATAAAGACAAGGAATTATTAGTTTCAATATTTAAATCATTACAGTTTACAGTAATAGAAGGCTGAAATGAGTTACTGTTAGCAGAGATAGGTAATTGAACGTTGGATTGTTGATTGGAATCGTTTGGTGTGAGAGACGATATTGTAGGTGATTCAACGATAGGAGGAATAATGGAGATGGTGGTTGTAGTTTGATTCGGAAGAGCTGCTGCGACAACGTCGGCTGCAGTAGAAGGTAGGTTGGCTTTTGATGCAAAGGCTGCAAAAACCGTGTGAATTTGTTGTTTGGACAGGGCATCGGTGATGTTGGAGGCGGCAGCAGCAGCAGCGGTGGCGGCATCTTCGGCGATGAGGGGGGGGAGCGAGGCGGCGGCTGCAAAAACTGAGAAAGATCTTTTTACATTGGAAACAATATTGGTATCAGTAGAAATATTTGCAGCTGCTACAGCTGCAGCGGTGTAGATGGGGAGGTCTGCAGCAGCAGCAAAAATAGAAAAGTTCTGAAAATTGGAAAAGAAATGGGGAGGATTCGAACTCGGTGCTCTGGGTGAAGAAGATAGGGAATCAGTCTGAATATCTCCAGTTGTGGGGTGGGTAGAAGGATGTATGGGGGTAAGGGGGTTGGTTGAGACCTTGTAGTCTGAAGTAGTAGACATCATTTTGTTTAAAGGGTGGTCATATAAATTGTCGGCCATTTTGGGGACCGCATGGTGGGGTATGGGGGCGGCCATTTTGTCAGCCATTTTTGAAGCCATGCTTTCGGAAAAGGTGGAAGCCATTTTGGAAGCCATAAAGTCAATAGGTGGAGAGGGAGGATTTGTAATAAAATGGGTGTTTAAAAGTTCAGTCTGGGAATCTGTGGGTTGAAGCAAAAAATTGTCGCTTACCAAGTCTGGTGAGGTTGAAAGGGTGTTTAACAGTTCAAGAGTTCTTTGAGGAGTCCAGCCTGCATTTAGCAGGCCTGTCGCATGTAAAGCTTGATATAAATGCTGTTTTGGAGAAGCTTGAGAAAATAAAAATTGGTCTGAAGTTGGAGGGTTGGAACATACAAGGGATTCAGAAGGTTGAAGTCCTTGATGAGAGTCATGAGGTGGAGTAGAATGGAGATCCAAGCAAGGTTGTTGTAAGCCTGGTTCTGTTCTTTCGGTATTTGAGTGAAGAGAAGGAAAAAAAGTTGGGTCCTTTTGTAAAGAGGTTTGTACTTGCTGTGTAGCTTCAATAGAAAGTTTTTTTAGTCTTTTGGTTAATGATTGGTGCTGTTTTGTTAAGGATACGGTTAATGCATCAATCTCTTGTAAAGATAATTCGTTCAGGTTCAAGGATTCCATGTTAGGAAAAACGTTCTATGATTTTAAAAAAATTACAAAAATTCATAGACCTGAGCAATAATTTTCCATTGTCTGCTACCATTTGTCAGATATATATTGATGGTCGTGCTCATTCGGTCTATGAGGAAGTTATTTAGTCAATACAGCTTCAGGTTCAAAAAGTTATTTTATTATTTACAAATATACAATAATGAACAGGGTATCCTGTTGCATTTGTTACCCTAACTGTATGACTGAGATGTTGAGAGGAGAGAGAAATTCACCTGTTGTCTTGCTGAGATAGATGGGAAGAATTAGGGAAGATATCCAATTGATTTGTGGGTAAGAGTTCAATAAGGGAGTTCATTGGTTTATACAGTCACATGGGATGTCTGTAAAGACTTAACCCCTTCTGGTCCCTGGGGCATCATACGTAGGCAATATCTGACAAGGCATATAAGTGATTATCAGTTCAGGATTCTGAAAAGAGAGCCAACTTCTCTGGTGTGAGCAAATCTGAGAGTAACATTACTCCAAGATGGTTGGAAGGGTCCTTGAAGGTCTTCTAGTCCAATCCCCTATCCATGGCAGGAGATCCTATACCATTCCAGGCTCCTTTGGGTTTGATGGGATGGAAACACATGATCATAGAAAGAATAACAGAATAACAGAACAACATAATAGAGTTGGAAGAGACACCAGAGGCCCTCCATTTCAACCTTCTATTCAATCAGGAGACCCAGGGGTGAAATGCTCCCGGTTCGGACTGGATCACCCGATCTGGTAGCAATGGCAGCAGATGGTTCAGAGAACCGGTAGCAAAAATCCCTGTGCCCCCTCCCCCTGCCCAGCTGAGCCACGTGATCATTAGTGGCTGTTTATTTTACTTTTAAAAGCATTTTTTCTACAACCTCTTGGCAGAAAAAATGCTTTTAAAAGTAAAAAAACCCAACCCTCTGATGGCTCAGCTAGGATCACCAGAGGCTTTTAAAAGCATTTTTTTCTGCAACCTCTTCTATCGTAGAGGTTGTAGAAAAAATGCTTTTAAAAGTAAAAGTAAAAAAAAAAGTTGGCCACGCCCACCTAATCACATTACCCCCTCCACCAAGCCATGCCCACAGAACAAATTTTACATTCACCACTGAGGAGACCCTATCATTTCAGAAAAATAGCTGTCCAATCTCTTCTTAAAAACCTCATGATGGAGTACCCACAACTTTTGGAGACACCCTGTTCCACTTGTTAATTGTTCTCACTGTCAGGAAGTTTCTCCTTAGTTCTAGATAGTTTCTCTCCTTGATTGGTTTCCATCCATTGCTTCTTGTACTGCCTTTTGGTGCTCTGGAAAATAGGTTGACCTCCTCATCTTTGTAGCAGCCCCTCAAATAATGGAACACTGCTATGATATCACCCTAAGTCCATCTTTTCACTAGACTAGATGTATCAAATTCCTGTTTTCTGTATAATTTAGCCTCCAGCCCTCTAATCATCTTTGTTGCTCTTCTCTGCATTCTTTCCAAAATATTTAAAAAAGACAAAAGAATAAAAAAACACAACCAATTTTAAACTATTAAATTATTAAATCTATTTTTAAAGGTTACTTAACTGGCTAAATGCTGATTTATTTCAACCCTGCTGAATTCTTTCTTTTTTCTTTTTTTCTTTATTTATTTGCTCTTATCAATTTCTATTTTTCATATGGAAACATGATATGTGACTCTGGATTTGTTTCTATTAACTTGAAAAAACTTTTTTGATCAAAATAGTCAGAAAATATCTTCTCTGTCTTCTTTGCTTGCTCCTTGCTTTGAACAACAGCAAATCAGATTATAGAGGAGGAGGCTGACATTGAAGGGGGAAAATGAGTCTGGCTACCAACAAGCATCTTTAGCCCATTTTTTTTCTAAAAGGTTCAATGAAGTTATAAAGACCGTAGAAAACATTTTGAAAAAGACACTAAATACTTAAAACCAGTGGTGAGATTCAGCCAGTTTGTACCACTTCGGGAGAACTGGTTGTTCACTTTTTGAGCAGTTTGGTGTTGTGACTCCGACCCCCAAGCCCGTCTTATCGGAGGGAGAAGACTCTGAAAGTGAAGGAGAGGAGTTGGCAAGGCCTCCCTCTCCAGGACCCTCCTCTCTGGCAATGCCTCAGGTGTCTTCCAAAGGAGAAGAGATAGGCCAGGAGCCAGGCACTTCTGAGCAGCCGCAGTTAAACAGCAATGGACATCCCCGACAGCGTCGGAAAGACAAGCGCACACAGCAGAGAAGGAGGCGTGCCAGAGATTAAGCGGAGTCACTGGACCACACCCCACAGGGGATAAAAGGGGATGTGGTGGCCATTCGGGCTTTGTGACAGACAAAATGGAAAGCTAGCAAGTCATTCTGCATTTCTGGAACTTTGTTATATGCTCTGCTTGGATTGATTCTTGGACTGGACTTGACTATTCTTTGGCTTTGGTGGACTTACTTTGATGTTTCAGTTGGAGGAGATAAACCTCCCTTTGTAAGTAAAGACTGTTGGCAAGCAACCACTGGGTTGCTGCCAATTCTGTTATCAAAGGAAATTCTTGTCTGCTGGTTTATTTTAACTCCTGGATGACTGCTGGTGTGCATGTGTGAGATGGGGACAGAACATTTGGTGAGCTGGTTGTTGGAAGAAATCATTAGGGCAGAGAACCGGTTGTTCAATTATTTCAATCCCACCACTGCTTAAAACCCACAATAAGAATTTGTTTTCAAAGTAGCAGATTTGTTGGGAAGAAATATAGACATAGAAACAACATGTGGAAAACATTGAGAAGAAATGGAATTTCCCAGCTGTAAACTAACCAGAAAGAAATACAGATTCAGAAACAATAGAGCTGACTCCATATACTTTTGGGAAGCCTGTTGCATCTGGAAGCTGCACACGTGACAAGGATGAAGCATCCGATTGGCCCAATCAATGGCTACCAGCCGGTGGGAAATGGGCGCGTCCTAATTGGCCCAGCCGCTGACAGCTCTGCATATTTAAGAGCTGTCAGTGCTTCAGAAGCTGCCCACTCTCCAAGGTCTTCAGCACTGAGAGGGTCTGATGTTAGCTGTTGTTGTTAATAAAAATGATTATTAATTCGCCTTGCCTCCGCTCTCATACATTGTTCTCAGTACAGAACAATTTGGCGATGAAGGATGGGATTCAGGCAGGAGGCAGGTTGAGTGGCAGACACCAAAGGGCTGAGATATTGAGCTGGTCACGGCTATGAGTGAAAGAAGCTGACAGACAGATGAGGGATCACGAACATGGCCACGCTCTCAATATTTGCATCTTTCTTTCTTTTTTTTATTGAAAAAGTTTTAAAAGTTTTACATACATTTCCCCCCTCCTCCCCAACCACCCCCCCGACTTCCCAGAGCAAATACAAAATACAAAATACAGCTTAAATCCCCTAAATTCAACTCCATCTCTCACTTATCATAATCATTAAACAAATAAAGAAAAAGAAAGCAAGTCTTCTTTCTTCTTATTCCATCTAGTTTAACAGAATTAGTATCCATTTATAATTGCAGCAGTTAATAAAACAGTTGAATATTACTTAGCAGATTATTAAATCTATACAGTTTAACAAGATATTTTATAACTTCTTTCATTGAGAACAAAAAAAAACCCCTCATTCAAAAACCCCAAATTTAAAGTAAAATATTATATAAATTCTTCCGTCCTCCACTTTTAAACCATCAAGGTCCAATTATAGTTAAAACACTTTAAAAAAAACATTTTCTAACTAAAAAGTAGTAATCAAACCTCTTAGTAATTTATCAGTACATATTAACAAATCAACTAAAAACATCATTTAATAGCTATATCAAACATTTAAATTCTTCATACTAGATTAAACCAATTGTTAATCTTCTTATGTTCACATCTTCCAACAGCGTGTAGAATGTCTTTATTTGCGTCTACCCACCTAAATAAAAATTGCTTCTTTATATAAAAAAAAACCCCCAAAGTGACTTTGTAATTGTATATCAAATAGTATCCATCAAATCCAGCCAAAAATTAGATTAATAAATTCATCAGACGTATTAGGGAAACCACCAGATCAGCTGCAATTGCCCTAGGCCCATAGTCCTTTTGCCTTATATTTATTACCTTCAAACAGAAAACTCCAATTTACTATATTCAGTAAAACTTCTGCAATTACAATTAAGTCCAAATTTATTACAGTCCTTAATAAAATATTCCAAATCACTCAGGTCAAGGCTTATTTCACAACCACACACCAGCATTGCAGTGATCTGTTTATTCTTCTCAAAATATTCCAATACTGCTGTAGGTTACCTCCTCATCATCACTCATCACTTAGTTAACTGGCATTAAGCTGTTGGATGTTTTCTTCCAAAAGTTCAAAATCTTTAAACACTTAAACAATACTTTTTAAGGACCATCATCTCATCAAGCAGGGTTATTTTCCTTGTCTCCAGTCTTTCTCCTTCTCCTTTTTGCGAACTCTTTTCTTCAGTCTGATTCCTCTGGCTTGTTTAGCTCCAATATAACCTTGCATTTTTTGGGATTGCATATTATAAAATTTTTGCAAAAGTATAACTTCTTCTGAAAACAGCTCTTTAAGTGAAGGTTGGACTTCGTAACAAAAAATTCGTATAGTCAGGTTCTCATCAGCTCCCAAAATTTCTTGCTCCTTATTCTGCAAAACATCCATCTTACTCCTCAAAAATACTGTAGGCTGTTGTTGTTGTTCTTTTCCTTCTCCCAGCTCTTCAATCAATCCCCCACTGCTAGATTGCAACTCAGTATTTCCATGTATTTCATTGTTTCCAGCTTGAAAAGCTTGAAATATAGTATCAATTTTTTCCAATAAAGCAGAGGTAATTGAGCTCAAAGCTTCCTCAAGATCAGACCATATCTGAGGGTTAATTAATCCTTCTTTGCTTTCTTTGCTTTCAAAAAGACCAGCCATCTTGCCCCCCTTCTTCTTTCCCTTCCAAAAGGACAGGAAAAAAAAAGTTATCAAAAAGAAAAAAAACCCTTTGCAATCTGTAATTTATATTACTGCTTCAATTATTGTAATTAGTTCCTTTCTTGGTTAATCACTTTTCAAAATAGAGTTTTACGTTTCAAACAGGGGCTTATCAATAATTGCTTTTAACTTTCATTTCTTCATGCCCCATTGAAACTCAAACGCCATCTTGCTTTCCCTTTCTCCCCATAAAGAAAATTTTTTAGAAGAAGGTAAATCCTTGGAGTTAAGAAAAAAAAATACTTGCTGTTTTTATTCTTGCTGCTTGTGCTCCGCCAGCTCGAGTCAAAGATATTTATTTAAAATTGGTTGCTGGGATGGCCGCGACATCTAGCTCTGCTTAAGCAGAGACATCCAGGGTCCGGAGTGCTGACAGGCTTAGCGGGGAGCTCTCATCTTCGAGCACCGGATTATAGGTAAAATCCGGTGCTCTTAGGGAGCTCTACCCCACCCGTCTACTCACTTTCCCCCCTCTTACCGGGGGGAAAGTTTCCAAACCACAAGACAGCTGATTGTCGCTGTTCTTGCGGTTCTACGGAGCCCTGGGTTGGCGCTTCAAAAAGAAGCGTCTGGCGATGTCGGCAGTCCCACCGGAAGTTTGCAACATTTGCATCTTTCAATCAAGCAGCAGAAACCTGGGACTCATTCTTAGATTGTTTCCAATGTTTCCTGACTGCCAATGACTATAAAGGTTTGCCAGGGGACAGGAAATTAGCTATGTTCTTGCGGACATGACATGTTTGAGATAGCCCGGGCACTCCTGGCACCTCAGACCATCCACGATGTGCCATGGGAAACCTTGTTAGCCACTTTGAAGGGGCACCCTTACTATCTAGAGTTGCCAGATGCTACACGTTCAGGCAATGAATCCAGTCTGAGGGGGAAACTATCAGCCAATACATGGCAGCATTAAGAGCCACTGCCTTGTATTGTGACTTCAGGGATTACTTAGAAGTTCTCCTCCTGGACCAGCTAATTTGTGAGGTCACAAATATCCGATTGCAGCGTAGGTTATTAGCTAGAACGCATATTATGCTGCAAACTGCAATAGATGAGGCTAGAGCCTCTGAATTATCCTCAAAATCAGCCACTGAGATAAGGAATAACCTTAACAACAGCCTGCCTGGTAACCGGGAAGCTTCCTTGGTGCACCAGGACGAGGTCGACCCAGATCAGTTGTCAGAAGACGAGGAAGATGAGAGTCACCTCCAAACGTCTCAAAAGAAAAGCTGGGGCACAGAAAAGAAAAAGATTCAAGCCCCATGCATAGGTTGTGGAGGGAACCATCCCTGTTCTGCATATAGGTTTAAAAATGCGGACTGCAGGAGATGTGGGAGAAAGGGCCACCTCGCATGGGTCTGAAAGGCATGCCAGCCAGCTCCTAAAAATTTATCCAGACCTAGTCTAGAATACCGGCCCTGAAACAGACAGAATAGAATAGAGGAAGAGTGTTTCGCTATTTATAGTTGTGTCAACCTGAAACCATCATAGGTCAGGCCAATGTGAACTTAAGGAAAAAAAAAATCCTCATAGTTCTCATTGAGGGGCAACCCTGTAAAATGGAACTTGATACAGGATCTTCCGTATCCCTTGTTTCTTGGAGCACTATTAAATGATTGGTGCCATCCATGTCAAAGAGGCGTTTATCCTCTTGTCATTTTCGCTTGCGGGATTACCAGGGCAATCACATTCCAGTCGTGGGCTCTGGAAAATTTCAGATCAAATACCATGGATTCTGCGGCCGCCTCAAACTAATTATCATTGATGGCACACTCCCAAGTTTAATAGGATTGGACTGGCTTGACACCTTAGATTTAAATGTGACAGGAATTCACACTACTACATCTGCAGGATTCTCTGGATTGTTCCGCAAATTTTCAGATGTGTTTAGCGAAGGGCTAGGCAAATACACTGGCACACCAATTTCCTTTAATTTGGATCCTACAGTCACTCCTGTGAGGCTTAAGCCTTGTAGAGTGCCGTTTGCCCTCTGCCCCCAGGTGGATAGAGAAATTGATAAATTAGTAGCTAGGACATCTTAGAACAGGTCGATCATGCCTGTTGGGAGACACCAATTGTCATCCCTCTCAAGGCCGATGGATCCATCCACATTTGCACAGATTACAAGGCGACAATCAATAGGGCTTTACAGGCAAACCCCTATCCTGTCCCTGTAGTACAACAGCTGCTTCATTCTTTGAGCCGTGGCAAAATTTTCGCCAAACTAGATATGGCTCAAGCTTATCAACAACTGGAAGTTGATGATGCTACCGTGGAGCCACAGGCAATCGTCACCCACCGGGGCGCCTTCCATTGCCACCAATTGCAGTTTGGGGTCTGTGTAGCCCCTGGCATTTTCCAATCCCTCATAGAAAGACTTCTGCATGACTTGCCAGGTGTAACTCCCTATTTCAACGACATACTTGTCTCTGCCAATGACAAATTTGAACTGACCAGCCGCCTCCACACAGTTCTCCACTGTTTCCGTCAAACTGGACTCAAACTCAAGCCTGCCAAGTGTAAATTAGGTGTGCCGCAGATGGAGTTTTTCGGCTATCTTGTTGATGCCACCGGCCTTCACCCTGCTCCAGCCAAGGTTCAAGCTATACATAATGCCCCTATACCGACCAATAAATCTGACCTACAGTCCTTCCTGGAGCTCTTGAACTTTTACAACTCGTTCCTACACAAGGCTACAGTTTCCGAACCTCTTCACCATCTCCTTGACAAACAGGAAATTGGAAATGAGGACGTCGAGAAGCTGCTGCTTTTCAAGCGGTCAAAGACCTGCTCACCTCTGACTCCATTTTGGTGCAGTATGACAACACTCTTCCTTTAACGCTGACTTGTGATGCGTCTCCGTATGGGGTAGGGGCTGTTCTATCGGATGTCCAACGGAACCGAAGCCCCTATCGCCTATTTCTCGAGGACCCTGTCCACCACCGAATGGAACTATGGCCACATAGACAAAGAGGTGCTGGCCATAGTGGCCGGTGTTAAGCGTTTCAATGATTACTTATATGGCTGTTTTTTTTACATCTTTACAGATCACAAACTGCTTTTACGCATCTTGGCCGGAGATCGCCAGACCCCACCAGTCCTATCCCCGAGGATGACCAGATGGCTTGTGCTGAATGCCTACAACTACCATCTGGCTCATCGCCTGGGTACAGATTTGGGGAACGCTGACGTACTAAGCAGGTGTCCCCTGCCTGCTCAGATAGACAACCCTGCCCCGCTTCCATTGATCCTCCAGATAAATGACCAGCTAAACCCAGTGTCGGCTTTAGATAAAGTAATTGCAGTAATAGGGCCTCACTCTTACCAAGTCCTGCTGGAGGATGGTCGCACATGGCGTAGGCATGTGGACCAACTCCGGCGCTGTCACTTGCCTCCACTAGACACAGGCACTAGCCAGGCCCAACTCGGCCCCGTCAGTTCTGAGACTACTGAACAACCATCAACTTCTACCCCTCAAACTGGGACGCAGCAGGCAGCGGTCTTACCAGTCATTCCTGGGCCCACACCTTCTGTTGATCCTCTTGTTGAAGTTGCAGAACAGTCGCAAGGAGTTCCGGAGGTGCCGAAGATAAGTCCGCCTAACCTGACTGAAAGTATTGGCCTGCGCCGTTCTGGGAGGAGCCGGAGATGCCCAGTTTACCTCGCCGACTATGCATGCACCATCCAAAGAGAGAGGGGTGTTGCATCCAGAGGCCGCACACATGACAAGGATGGAGCAGTCGATTGGCCCAATCGATGGCTACCAGCCGGCGGGAAATGAGCGCGGCCTGATTGGCCCAGCCGCTGACAGCTCTGCATATTTAAGAACTGTCAGTGCCTCAGAAGCTGCCCGCTCTCCAAGGTCCTCAGCACCGAGAGGGTCTGATGTTAGCTGTTGTTAATAAAAGTTATTATTAATTTGCCTTGCCTCCGCTCTCATACATTGTTCTCAGTACCGAACAAAGCCTAACACTATGCTTTTATATACCGTATTTTTTGGAATATAAGACACCCCCCCCCTAAAAGTGGGTAGAAATGTCTGTGCATCTTATACACCGAATGTTGCTGAACCCCCACCGTTCAGCAGTTTTTGGCCTCTGCATGTCATGTTTTCAGCCTCCGCATGCTCCATTTTAGATCCATTCCAGGCTGCTGGGATTGCCACAGCACATTGCCGCTGATCGCCACCTCTGCACGTCACATTTTTGGCTTCCGCGTGTTGTGTTTTTGGTCAGTTTCAGGTGGAGGCAATTGCCACTGCTGCTGCTTCCCACCGCCTGGAACTGGCCGAAAATGCAATGCTCAGAGGCCAAAAACGGGGCAAGTGGAGGCCGAAAACACAACGTGCAGAGGCCGGAAATGTGACGCATAGAGACGGTGATCGGTGGTAATGTGTTGTGGTGATCCCTGCAGCCTGGAACGGGTCTAAAATGGAGTGTGCAGAGGCCAAAAATGTGATGCGCGGAAGCCAAAAATGCAACACATGGAGGCCAAAAATGCAGCATGTGGAGGCCAAAAATGCGATGTGCGGAGGCCAAAAACATGACAGGCGGAGGCGGTGATGGGCTGTGGTGATCCCTGCAGCCTGGAACAGCTGATTGGCGGTATTCCGGGCAGCCGATCCAACAAGCAATCAGGTGCTCATGCTAAATCAGACTGAGATAACGTGCTGAAGCTAACCAGGCTGTTTGGTGCAAGGACACTAGCCAAATGAATACCAATAGATGTTGGTAGGCAGAGGCAGAATTTTTTTTTCTTGTTTTCCTCCCCAAAAACTAATGTGCTTCTTATACTCCAGAGTGTCTTATACTCTGAAAAATACAGTAATGGCAGAAAACTGGATGGACAAGTGGCAAATCGGATTTTTTAAAGGAGACTGGGAAATTGACTTAATACAACTAATTGAGGAATGATCTCATCTGGTTTTTGGGGGAAGAGAGATTGACTTTGGAGATTGTACTTATTGTATTAAATCAATCAGCAATTGATAAGAAACATAGATATTTGATCTGCAATCAATTAGGGTTAATATTTGGGATGATTTAGGATTGAAGCCATGGTAAACTTTCTTGAAGTTGATTACAATAACAGTTTGTTAACAGTGTTTTGGAATTTCAATCATGTCTTCGTCATTATTGTTCAATTTTTTATTACTTTTACACTTTTAGAATATATTTATTATTATTGTTTATTAACTATTTTGTTATCAATATATTTTATAGATGACAGGTTAACAGAATGGAAGATATTGAAGAGAATTGACCCCAAGAATTGAGCCCACTACATTTTTCTTCTGGGTAGATGTATTTCTGAAATTGCATCTTCAAATTCCTTCAAAACTCTGGGATGTAATCCATCTGAACCTGATGACTTGAATGCATCTCGGGTGGCCAGGTGTTGTCTTACCATTTTCTTGCCTGTTTTAATCTGTATTTCTACTCTGTCTTTTATGATTTTGTTTTTGGTAAATTGGGCTATTTTTTCCTTTTGCATGAAGACAGATGCAAAGAATGAATTAAGCAGCTCTGCCTTCCCCTTGCTGCTAGTCGCTCCCTTGCCATCTTCTCCCATTGTTTCCTTGACTTTTTTCTTGTTTTTTACATGTCAAAAAAAACTTTTAAAAATTATTTTTGATGTTTGTTGCAATTCTTATTTCATTATGAGCTCAGCTTTCCTGATTTCATTTTTGCAGATTCAGGCTGTATTCTGGGTTTCTGCTTTCCATTTTTCATATTTACCCCTTTTGTCTTTCAGTTTATCAGAAAGTTCTTTATGCAACTATGCTGGTTTCTTTTTGAATTTCTTGTTTTTTCTTTTTCAGTGGTATTGTGGTGGACTGGGTTTTTATAATCACATTTTTCAGAGTTTTCTAAGCTTCTTGAGTTGTTTTCTCCTTTAAGGTTTTCATCCATGGAATCTTTCCCAGGCATTCTCTAAATTTGTTGAAATCAGCTCTTTTAAAGTTAAGACATTAGTTTGATTTTCTTCTATTGATTGTGTCTGCATCAGTAGTGGGTTTCAATTTTAGCTGCTACCAGTTCACTCGTGGGTACGTGCACGCTTGCCACTCCTGCACATGTGCAGAAGCTTCTGCGCATGTACAGAGATGTCCAGCAGGTGGGTGGAGCCTCCTGCTACCACCGCTACCAGTTCGCTCAATCCGAGGTGAACCAATAGCAACCCACCACTAGTCTGCATTATATTGAATTCAAATATGATATGGTTGCTGTCCCCCAGCTTCAACCCCCTGTATCATTTCATCTCTGTTAATAAGAATTAAGTCCAATATAGCTGACCCTCCAGTTCTTTTCTCTACCTTTTGGATGACAAAGTTGTTAGCTAGTGTGTTCGATCTTCTACTTGATGCAGAGTTTGTTTCCAAGTTGATGTAAGGGAGTTAAAGTTCACCCTTACTACTTTGTGTGTTTCCCATATATGTTTGTTAACTGGTAAGCAATAGCAATAGCACTTAGACTTATATACCATTTCACAGTGTTTTACATCCCTTTCAACGTGGTTTACAGAGTCAGCATATTGCCCCCAACAATCTGGGTCCTCATTTTCCTGACCTCGGAAGGATGGAAGGCTTACTCAACCTTGAACCAACTTTCAGTAATGGCAACAATATCATATCTGTTCTGTGCATCCAAATTCACCCTGTTTTTTCACCATCTGAGTGCTTTATGGCTGACCCTGTGTATACTTCCTACATCTCCTGCTTTACATTTGAGGGTTTTTTTTTCTTCCCATCACTCCCTACCTCTTTGCTTGTCTTGGGATTTAATGCTTGGGGTTAGATCCTAAAGATTGGTCACACACCCCACCCCCTCAGTTTTAGTTTAAAGCTCTTTGGATAAGCTGTCTTAGTCATTTTCTAAATACTTTTTTCCTACTTCTTATGAGGTGCAGCCCATCCCTGGTCAGAAGCCCTTCATGTAGTCAGTGGTGGGTTGCTACCGGTTCACACTGGATCAGGTGAACTGGTAGTGGCGGTGGCAGGAGGCTCCGCACACCTCCCCGGATGCTTCTATGCATGTGCAGAACCTGCATGCATGAGCAAACCAGTAGCGATGGGATTTGGAACCCGCCCCTGCATGATTGTACAGATTGTAATCTAGGAATCTGAAATGCTCTCAGTAGCACCATCCCTTAAGCAGTGGTTTATTTCTAAAATCCTATGTTCTCTCATTGGATGCTGACTTTCATTGGAAGTACAGATGAAAAGACTACCTGTGCTCCTAGCTCCTTAACTTTCTTGCCTAATTTCTCATAATCTCTTGATATTGACTATTTATTGGTATTATTTATTGACTATTGGATAGACCCTGATGGCTTCCAGAGGGAACTGGGGGATGTTCGAGAGGTGTTGCTGCATGGTCCTGCTGAAGCTGTGGCAACAGACTGCAATTTAAGGGCTGCCATGCTTTGGACAGGATTTCACCCATGCAACCTCTCTTGACTCATAATTTTCGACCCTCCTCATGGTTTACTGAGGAGCCACAGGTTCTGAAGACGGCCAAGAGATGCTAGAGTACCACTGGAGGAAGACAAGAGATTACTCCTACTGGACATGACTTAGAGAACTACATCTCTAAGCTATTAAGAACTACATCATAGCAGTAAGAGTGGCAAAATAACAGTAGTTCTCCACTCTTATTGCATCCTCAGAGAGCCACCCAAAGGTCCTGTTTTGGGTCATCTGTTCCCTCTTACATCAGAGGAGTTTGGGCAATCTTATTCAGGGCCAGGCAGAGGAATTTGTTCAGCATCTGATGGACAAAGTCACTTGGATTTGTTCCCAATTGGACTCTGTGTGCAAAGATACTCCATGTGAGATGCCAGGGGAGAGGTCTTGCCCTGTTTTCTAGGGACAGTTTGATTTGGCTGGCCCTGATGAAGTGGGCAGGGCCCTTGCTGCTGTAAGTGCCACCACCTGTCAGTTAGATCCTTGTCTCCATTGGATGGTGAAAGCCTCCAGGATGGTGACTAGTGGGGAAGTCCAGTAAGTGATTAATATATCACTAGAAGAGGGGATATTTCTGGATGCTTTTAAGCCTTGGTTTGCCACCTCCTTAAAAAACCATCACTGGATCCCACCTACTTGGACAATTTTCATCCAGTTTTCAACCTCCTGGTCTTAGGGAAGATTGTGGAAAAGGTGATGGCATAACAGCTGCAGAGGATCATGTATGAAACAGATTATCTAGACCCCTTTCAGTCAGCATTAAGGCCTGGTTAAGGGATGGAGATGGCATTGGTCACACTTTTGATGATCTCTGGTGAGAGCAACATGTGGCTAGTGCAATCATCCTCACACTTCTTGACCTCTTTCAATATCATTAACCATGCTATCCTTTTGGACTGGCTGCTGGGCTGGGTGTCACAGTTCTGTGCTGGTTTGGCTTTTTTTTTTCTGTGACAGATCCCAATTGGTATTGAGAGGGAGTGAGAGATCCAGCCCTCGACTGCTATTCTGTGGTGTACCGCAGGACTCAGTACTTTCTCCACTCCTTTTAACTTCTAAATGAAACCATTGGGTGAGATCATATTGTATGCTGATGATACTCAATTCCATATTTCCACTCTTGGTGACCTAAGTGATTCTGTGGCCTGGATGGGGGAAAACAGGCTTCGACTGAATCCTGGTGAGACCAAATGACTTTGGGTACATGGGACTCCAGGATCCAGGACTTTATCATCTTTGACTCTGGATGGGATGGCACTGCCCCAGAAACTCCTGATCCACAACTTGGGGGTTCTCCTGGACTCACAATTCCTGTTCAAGGAACAGATGGCAGTCGCAGTTAGGAGAGCCTTTGCACAACCTTGTGTTGTGCACCAGTTGTGGCCTTTCCTGGACCAGGATTCCCTGTGCCAAGTCATCTCACAACTGGACTATTGTAAAGCACTCTACATGGGGTTACCCTTGAAGAGAATTTGGAAGGTACAGCTGGTGAAGAGTGCAGCAGCAAGGGTAGTTTTGGGGGTCCCAAGACTGGTCCCTGTAATACCACTGCTCCATGAGCTGCATTGGTTACCAATCTGCTTCTGGGTGCAATTAAAGATGTTGATGATCACCTTTAAAGCCCTTCATGATATGGGTCCAGGTTATTTGAGGGACCATCTCACCCCACTGGGATTGGCCCGCACCACTCGTCCTGGCAGAGGCATACTGCGATCCCCTTAACCTGATTATTCCAGCTGATAGGGTCTAGGACGTGGGCCTTCTCTACTGTTGCTCCTGCCCTCTGGAACATCTTGTCCCCTGACGTGAAGTTGGCCCCAACCCTCCTATCTTTTTGAAGGGCCTAAAGACATGGCTCTGTCAGTCGGCTTGGTGCCCCAATGGATGAACAGCATAATGGAGATGGATGATTGTGACAATCAAGTATTGGAAAATTGCTATCATGTCACCCCTAATTTTTTTCTTTGTTAGGCTAGACATTCCCAGTTCCCACGACAATTCATGGTATGGTTTAACTTCCCATCCCATAATCATCTTTGTGGCTCTTCTCTGCACTCTTTCTAGAATCTCAACATCTTTTTTTGTATTGTGTTGACCAAAACTGGATGCAGTATTCCAAGTGTGGCCTTACCAATGCGTTATAAAGCAATACAATTACTTCATGTGATCTTGATACTATCCCTCTGTTGATGGAGGGCTGCATTGACTTTTTTGGCAGCTTCAGCATACTGTTCGCTCACAAGTGATTGTCCACTAGAACACCTACAGTGCATTCAGAAAGTATTCAGAGTCACACCTCCTTCTCTTTTGACAATTTTATTATGCTGCAGCTTAATTCAAAAAAATGAATTTGTTGAAATTCATTTTTTTCATTAATCTACACTTAATACCCATAACGACAAAGCGAAAACAGAATTTTAGAAATGTCTGTAAATTTATTAAAAAGAAAACTGAAATTCTTCTCACAGTTACTGCTGTTGAGTAATTATTTACCCTCTAGACATTTTTGAATGATTTTTGATTTATAGACTTATTTCAGTCTGGTTTATGCAAATTTTGTGAGAAAAAACATGAGGTGATCAAAGTACTTTCTATGGTTGTGAACAAAGATATGAAGACTATAGCTGTCAGAGTTCTCATGTATCCCAGAAGCTTTTCAATACTATCAACTATATTATCCTTCTAAATTGGACTTCATAGTTGGCCTTGCTCATGAAAGCGGTTGTTTCTATACAAATTGTTTCAGACTGCAAAGGAATAACTTCTCCTGAATGCAACTGCTTGAACATATACAGGTCTTCGCAGCCTTTTTGTTTTTTTCTGAGCAGCTGCCTACAAAGGAGATTTTATGATTTTTTTAGTTGGAGGACTAATAATTATGAAAGTGCTTTCGGGGAAGACATGCCCCATATTCTGTATGGCTGTCCTTTCTAACATAATGATGACTTCCTTTTCTCAATGATTTAATTTAGCTTGAATTTTCAGATTAGCTATAATAGATTCAGCGGGCAACATTAATGAGATTTATTTTTTATTCCTCCATGTTATCTGCTTCTGCTTTTAGGAGCACTTCTTAGCCCATCTAAAGATACCAAAAGCTAGAGAATGAATCTAGGCCCTGGGTTAAGTATCTTCCTTTATATATGTGCCAACAACAAGTGTGTGTGTGGGGGGGAGGGTCGTATCTCTTGTTGGAGCAGGCTTTGGCTGTTTTGCTGCATCAAAAATGTGCTCAACGGAGAAACAATGCAACTTGCAGTTAACTACTAGTTAAGTTGATTGGACGAAAGAGTTTTATATTTTGTTCTAAGAATATTTGCAACTAGTTAACTCACATATGCTTATTGGGAAATGATTTCCGCCTCCCACAAGGAGGCATCACTCCCAGATTTGCTTGCAAAACATTCCAAATTTAACGAAATGAGGCTAAGCTCAGATTCCAGATCAAACCCAACCATATTAAGGAAGCCTGTAATGTCCTGCGTGCTCGGCTACACTTTTCAGTGCCGAGGCGTGCGCGCGCGTCAGCACGCGCTCCTTGGCTACGTGAGAAAACGGCAATAGCTCTTCAGTCTCAGAAAAAAGTTACAGGCTCCTAGAATCCGCTGGGAGAACTCCCGAAACATACATGGCCGAGGAACTATCGCTTGCGACTGCGTAAAGCAGGCAGCGGGAGGCGCGGTGATGGGAGGGCTTAAGGCCCAGTTAAGGGGAGAGGGAGGGGAACGTCTGTGAGTTGGGAAGAGTCAGCTGAGCAACCAAGTAAGTGTTAGCGGGCGGCGGCGGCGGCGGCGGCTCGGGCAAATAGTCCCGATTTAATACAAGGAACTTTGAGGACGAAAGCCAATAAACAACGGTAAATATACATTCGCGAAAGAACAAGAAGACTCTACCCTCAGATTCTTACTTCTCTTCTTACTGCTACCGGACTTGATAGGTTATTTGTACGTGGGTTTTTGTGTACGTGTGGAAGCCAGAAGTTTCTTTTTTTTGTCTCCCCTCGCCTCCAAGAAAGTTCCGGGTGCTGATGCAAGAGGATCTCCTCCTTGCTTGCCCCGGTTCTTTTTCTTCTTGCACGCCGTTCTTAGTCCGCCCTAAACTTGATCCGATCTGCACGGTCAGAAGAGAGTGTGGAAGGAGAGGGGGCGGGGGTGCCCAGTTCGCTCGAGTTCTCCGTCGCCCAGGAGGAAAGGGAGGCGACAGGATAAAAAGAGGGGCCATTGGAGGCGAGTTCGAAACCTGGCAGGTAAGTCTTGCCTGAAAAAAGTGAGGGGCTGGATCGTGCCTCGCTTTCCGCTTCTTTGCAGCGGTTAAGGAGCGGGCTAGCAACTGAGTATAAGGCGCCCTGTCGTGTGGAGGAGCGCGGGTTCTGTGAGAAAGGCGGGGGTCTTTTTGCAGTAATTCGAGGCCCTTTGCTTGCGATTGGGTAGCTGGGCGCCTTGAGCTGTCTTTTGAGAAGTAAATTCCCTTACGTTTAATAAGCACGCCTTCTCCTTTCTTCCTCTCTTTTTGGCACGCGCACCGCTGGTTTAGTGGGGAGGGACTAAAAGTTTATAGAACCCATTAGAAATGCCCAAACGTGCTGTGTTTCTTAAGGGGTGACACAAATCTTCGCTCATTTTACTAAAAAAAAAAAGCCAACAAGCGTTAGGGCTAGAAACTTTGTTTCTCAGCACTGGATCTCTGTCTTTTCCACATTGCATCATAAAATAAGGGTGGAGTTCATATTTCTCCTCCTCTTCTCCACCTCCCCTCCTAAGTAACTACATTTGAGGGGCTTGTCCGGTTATGCCAATCACTTGTGGTTGGTATTGCGGTCTATTCTTTGCCCCGCCCACTTTGGGGAGTCGATCAGTTCAGAGATTGGATGGGGGTGGGTGGGGCTGGGAAGAGAGGATGCATCTGAAAATTTAAGAGGGAAGTGAAAGAATTGTGGAGCTAATCCAGCAACAACCTGCTAAAATGTAGTCTTTGAACTGTAATTCAGAAAGATATAAATATGGGCCTTAAAGATGCCTTGCCCCCTCCATGATATAATTTCATTTTGCTAACTATTTATTTTTTCAAAATTCAGAAGAGTGTTACTTTCTATTCTCTTTCCCCTAAATAAGCATCATAGAACCTGCAAATAGTTAATTCCTTTAGAACCAGAAAAGGGGAGGGAATTAGAACATGTCTGTTTAAATTCAAAGTCTTCTCAAGAATGAAGGCAAATATACCTGTGCCCGGATAATGTTGCAGGATCCGATCTGTGTCTGTTACTGGGACCAGAGGTTTTGTCTTCCAAGCTTTTGGACTCATGCAGGAACCTCAGGAACTTCTCTGAAGGTGAACATACTTCTCCCTCCAAAGCAAAACATTTGGAACATTGTATTGTGTCCTTTTCTAGTTTAGGGTATCCTTAAACTGTACCAGATACCACATAGAATTAATGCTACTTATTTATGTGTCATGAAATTTTATGAAAATATAGCCAGTTGGTTGGCAATCGTATCCATAAAGATACTCTTGGAATAAATTCTTGTGACTTGCTGGCTGCTTATTATTAGGTAAAGGAAAACGCTGGTCCCTTTTTCTTTTTATAATAAAGCTAAAGGCATAACAAATTATTTTCATATAATAAGAGTTATCATTTTAGCAATATATTTTATAATAGATGCAAGCCCCCCCTTTATTCACATAGGCAAGTGAAGTGAGCTTTGTGTGTGTTGTGTGTGTGCATTTCTTAATCTGAAGTGTGCCAGAGTTCTTTTGTTCCAGCTTTGATTCATAATGATTCATAATCTTATTTGGAATTTTAGTTTGGATTCTATAACTTGAGATCTTGCAGATTCAACTGTTAGACCACTGTTGTATACATTTGGAATGGTTGGTCATTAATTATCTTGGCTGGAGAAAGTATGTGGTTGCCAAAAATGAATTAAAGCTAGTAGCAGATAATACTATTCTTTCTAATGTCAACTTTATAATGCCTTGATAAGATCACACTTGAAATATTGTATCATGCATTGAGAACTGTGGAAAGAATGCAGAGAAAAGTAAGTAAATTCATTAAGGGCCTGGAGGCTAAGTCTTATGAACAACGATTGCAGGAACTGTTGTAGTGAAAATAAGGACTGGGATGACATGATAGCAGTGTTCTAATATTTGAAGAGATGCCACAAAGATGAGAGGGGTCAACCTGTTCTCCAAAGCAATTGAAAGCAGGACAAGAAACGATGGAAACTAGTCAAGGAGAGAAGCAACCTAGAACTATGGAGAAACTTCCTGACACTGAGAACAATTAACCAGTGGAACAGCTTGCTTCCAGAAGTTGTGGGTGCTTCTTCACTGGAAGTTTTTAAGAAGATACTGGACAGCCATTTGGCTGAAATGATATAGGGTCTCCTGCTTGAATAGAGGATTGAAAAGGAGGACCTCTAGTACTTTATTACTCTGTTTGTTATTCTGTTATTCTTTCTGTGATTATGTGTATCTATCCCATCAAGCCAAAAGAAAGCCCAGAATGGTATAGGTATAGGATCTCCTGCCGTGGGCAGGGGGTTGGACTAGAATGTTTATAAGGTAAACTAACAGGTTTCATATACATATGAGAATTCGTCATGTTACTTTTTTCAAAGTCATATATATGTAGTCCTCGATTTACAACAGTTAATTTAGTGACCATTCAAAGTTACAACAGCATTGAAAAAAGTGACTTATGACTATTTTTCACACTCATGATGTTTGCAGCATCCCCATGACTTACATTGGCTGCTTGACAACTGGTTCATATTTATGACGGTTGCAGTGTCCTGCAGTCATGTGATCTTCTTTTGTGATGTTCTGACAAGCAAAATCAATGGGGAAGCCAGATTCACTTAACAACCGTGTTACTAATTTACCAACTGCAGTGATTCACTTCACAGATGGGGGAAGAAAAGTCATAAAATGGGGCAAAACTCATTTAACAATTTTCTCACTTTGCAACACAAATTCTGGGTTCAATTATTGTAAGTAAAGGACTATGACTACCTGTACATACACATACACATATTCTCTCTCTCTTTCCCCCCCCTCCCTATCCAGCTGAAGTGGGCCAGCAGCCATGTGGACTCCTGCTGCACATGGCTGCTGGTACTGCTGCCACAAGGCAGGTGTCAGAGCATGGATGGTGTGGCTGTGGGAGCCTTAAGGGAAGCTCTACTGCCTCACCTCATGGCCATGGCACCATGAGCAACCAGATGGAATGCTAAAAACATGCAAGGCCTTCTTTTCGGGATAGGTCTTATTTTCAGGGAAACGGTATCGCTCTCTCTCTCTCTCTCTCCCTCTCCCACTCTCTCTCTCTCTGTGATGTATTTTAAAAAGTAACTTTGTAACTCCCAACAGTGGGTTGGGACTCCCAACAGTGGATAACAGCAAAAGTATGTGGTAGTCTCGACTTACAATTTAGCAACCATTAGATATTACAATGGCATTGAAAAAAGTTACTTATGGCCACTTCTCACACTTGATTGTGACAACATACCCATGGTCACATGATCAAAATTCAGGTGCTTGACATCTGACACATATTTATGATGGTTGCAGTGTGCTGGGGTCATGTGATTGCCATTTTCAACCTTCTCAACTGGCATCCAGCAAGCAAAGTCAATGGGGGAAGCCAGATTGACTTAACAACAAAAACATTGTAAAATGAAGCATAATTGAACAACTGTCTTCCTTAGCAGTTGAAATTTTGGGCTCAACTGTGGTCATAAGGCAAGGACTACCTACCGTATATTAGAAGTACTTCCTCTATTTCATTATTATAAACCTGTAAATATTCTAGCTTAGATGCATGAATTCATAATTATGAAAATTTCTCTTTTCATGCATCATGTACTATCATTTAAGTTATTACATAAACTGAAGGGTTTCTGATATTCTCCTGGGCTACTTAATTGATATTTTAAATGTATTAAGAATTACAGTGGTTGGCGGTTGAGGCAGGGATTTTGTGAATGAAAGAAGTGCAGGGGTGAACAAGTTATCATTAATAATTTGAACAATTTATTACTTCTAAGCAAAGGATAATAGGAAGGTAAAGTCCAAAAAGATATTAAGGAATTTACAGTGTTGTCACTTGAGGCACAAATGGCTCAAATTATCCTACTTCTGATGCATTCTGCAAAACCTAACTTCCTGGAAAAAGCACGAGTGCTGGGAAAGGTGAAAGGAAAGAGTAGAGGATGACCAGCAACAAGGTGTGCATATTGAGTTACAATGGCAATTAATCCACCGCTGGAAGACCCAAAAGACCAAGTTAGGGATGGATCATCGTAGAGATCACTAGGAATAACAAAATACCATTATGGTGCATGATAAATCAATATGTGGCTAACTTAGTGTCCCATAATAATAGTCAGGCTTTCAAGGTCACAGGCTTCCTTATGAAAAGTTGATAAGAATGCTGGCAAAGAAAGTGCAGAAGTTTTTTAAAAATTAAAAATGGGAGTAAAGTAATCATGATTCTCTTTTTGCAGTTGTAATAGAGTACGAGAGAAGGTTGCAGATATTTTAATTAAGCTCCTTAAAAATACCATATGAAGGGGGGGAAAGTGATTGACTTTGGTATTTTCATGGCACACCTGTGTAATTTTATTGGAAGGTATATGGAACAGATTGCTACTATCTTCTAGGATTTTTTAATTTACTTCTTATAGCTCTGATATTTCTCATTCAAGCACAGATCTTTAGTGTTTACAGATAGATTTGTTTACTGTATCTAACTGATAAATGATCATTTATTTCCAGGACTTCTTAAAGAATACAACAACTGACAGAGCTGCTTGAAAATTAAAGTGGAGAGGTAATGTGGGTTGATTTTTCAGCTTATTCAAATTTAAGTCCATTTTCAGAAGCTCACTGGGTGACTTTGGGCCAATAGCTGCTTCTCTACCCAGCAACATTGTGGTATAGGGAAAAATGAGAGAAGGAAAATCCAGATACCAGTGATAATATCCTTTTACCTACAGAGTCCTCTTCTCCCAATGAACTCTTGTCTGTCTTGTGCATGAAAGCTTACAAGATATACTTTGGTTTGGGATGGGAACAAAGTATGGCTCTTCCCAGTAGCCTGCACAGATTGGTTAGATTAACTTCTTCTCAATTATCTTAAAAGTTCTTTCGTTTGACAGATTTTGAGGCTGGCCGTAATGCTTTGACTACAGAAGCTGTTGATTTTATAGTTTGTATTTGAACTCTTAGATATTGAATGTTTATAGATAATGTTTTTTTTTTTTGTGATGTTTTGTCCTGAATGACTTGTGAGCTACGGGTAAACAAAACTTTACAAATAAATAAACCTGAGTAATAAATAGAAGTTTGCATCTTTTCACAGTGGAAATCTCTAGTAGCACAAACAAACCCAAGTATACATAGGAATGTTTTAAAAAGTATTGATGGGGATATTTAATAATGTATTTATAATATATAAATGTTCTTTGGAGTTTTCATAATATGTGATCTAGGCTGATGTCTGAAAGCTGCATAAGAGCTTTTGAAGTTATTTTTGAAAGGTGGTTCAATATTATATAAAGCAGGGATCCTCAACCCGTCTGCGGCCCATTGGGAACTGGGCTGTGCAAGTGGCAGGCAGTAGACAAGTGTGTGAAATTGCATTTGTGCCAGTGGCGCATGTGAAACCAGTCCTTCTCCTCCTGTTGTCGCTGGTCTGCAGAGCTGGAAAAATTGTGGACCGCTGGTTTTGGATTATGGACTTTTTTCATAGAACAGAAAAAATGAACTTATGATTTATAGTTTCGATGATAAAATAGGGTGGATTACAACGAGAAGATAATCATGAAGAGATTAACTTCAGAGAAAGAATAAATTTATAATTGTACTTAAAACTGTTGTAATACAAAAAATTACTTCTTTGTATTTTTTTCTTTCCTATTTTTCTTTCTTGCATTTTTAGCTGTCACTTTGATTTCTTTTTCTTTTTTCTTTCTTACTCTAGAATATGTTTGTATTGTTATCCTTGTTTTTAAAACTTTTAATAAAACTATATGAAAGGTTGTTTCATTTTATACCTATTTTTTCAGGTATTAAAAGAAGCTTATTCAAGACATAATGTGTGTAAAGTATTTAGTTTCAGTTATTAAGTGGACAGTAAATGTTTTTTCTCTGTTTCTCTCTCTCTCTCTCTCTCACCCCCACACACCCCCACACACCCACACACCCCAAGTGAGAGACTTCTTCACAGTGTAGTCTATGTATTAGGACAACCTATGTACTATCTTCTAAGCATTTTATAAAATAGATTAGGTTTGCATTTAACATTGAGCTGAGATTTATTTTTACCATAGTTTGTTGAAAACGACTGAAATAATTTTAGAGATAGGGAAACAAGTTCATTTATTTCATCCTTTTTAGGTTAACTGCTCATCCTTCCCTCATAGTAAATAACCAAGTTCCGGCAGCTATCCCAAATGCTCAAAGAGCAGTCAAAGATTGTTGCCCACTTTCCTTAACTTCTTTTCCTTCATATCTTCTCTATTGCATACATGAAAAGGATTTTTGGCTCCTGAGTAGGTTAATATTTTGACATAACCAGAAAGTAAGAGTTTTGAGATTCTGGGGTGCTCTTTAATTTTTGCTGGTCATTTAAAATGCTCTTTGACTCTTGAAACTATACTGTTTTAAAAAGGAATGCACTTGCACCCTCATTCTTGATAGCAATCATTAACTCCTAACTCTGAGCCCCAGAAATATTATTGGAGAATTTTAAGCATTTATTTCTGATGTACTTGTGAGTGATAACTATAAGCTGTATCATACTTCACTAAATTGCCTGTCTGTGTAAAGTACATATTATTGGCTTATCATAGGAAAAAAGTGTATTATACATCTGAAGACTATTGAAATCAAAGCAGTGACAGATACTTTGTGATGAATATTAAACTTCAAGGGATATCAGTGGGGTGGGGGGAAGCCATCAACTCTTTACTAAAGATAGAAATGTTTGACTTGTGCTTTGCTATTGAGTTGTTCACTGACTGTTTCTGCCACCAGTTTTTCCTTCCTCGGATTGGCAATGACTAAGAAGGATGTTTATTTGTTCATATGGACATGTGGGAAATATAAAAGACACTTAAATTACTTTTTGTAGTTTACCAAATCAGATTGTTATCTTTTACAATTTCAATTTCAGTCAAATTATGTATAGTTGCACTTCCAGAACAAGCAGAGAAATTATAGCCTAATACCATGTTTTCCCGAAAATAAGACCCTGTCTTATATTTTTTTGAACCTTGAAATAAGTGCTTGGCCTTATTGCCATGCACTCAAAAGCCCGGTTGGGCTTATTATCGGGATGTCTTATCTTGCGGGAAACAGGATATGTGAAGTGTTTGCTCTTTGTAATGTAGAGAATTTATAACATCACAGTCTTTTCTTTTTGTATAGCAGATAAACTTCTATTTATGGCTAGTCCTTGACTTATGATCACAAGTGGAACTGGAATCTTGGTCATTGAGCAAAGTGGCCATTAAGCAAGATGCCCAATGATTGTAATCCCAGCACTCTAGATTGTGGTTACTGGGCAATTTGTTGGGATGTTTATCAGTTGCAGCAAAACAATTTCCTGTCAAGTTCAGATCCTACCCCCCCCTCCCCATGCATAAAAGGGAAAAGGCAGCAGTTGCAACCTTTCCTGTCAGCTTCCCCATTGACTTTCTGAGAAAATTGCAAATGGCAATCAAATGGTGGGGTGCTAGACAACTGGTTTAAGCGTGAACAGGTTGACAAGAACCCAGATTGCAATCACCTGACGAAAGGGGTGAGGGTGTAAGGTTTTTCAGTAGTCGAAAATGTTAACTGTTCATAAAGCATCATTTCCAAAGCTGTTGTCATTTCAGACTGCTGCTAAATGAACGGTTGTAAATCAAGCTCTACATGTATTGTCATAATTTTCAGATGTACTGGGTGGAGTTAACTCACACAGGAAATAAGATACACTGGAATGATTGAATAGGAAATAAAAATTCCACGCTACGTTTTCCTGGTATTGCTGTGCTTTCAGGAATCTGAGTCATAGAAGGGTGAATGAAATTTATTCTTTCTTTGAATCCCAGACATCAGTACAGGTAGTCTTTAATGAACAACCACAACTGGGAATCTCAGTTGTTAGGGAGTGAAATGAGAAGCCCATGTGACTGTTTACTTCAATGGCTACAATTGCAACACTTTTAAGTGTTAAGTGATCTCCCAGGAGGTTAAATGGATGGAAGGATACTATTCCAAAAGGCTGCAGTAAGGGTGCTAATATTGTTGGGATCTGTCCTCCCTCTCTGCAGCCTTTCAGAGGAGTTCCTTCCCCCTTTGTTAATTGAAGGGAACTCTGGATGGGCTGCAAGAAACCCAACTCAGATCTACAGGATCTGACCTTCATTACTGCAGCCCAATGAAGAATGTCCAAATCTGGAAAAAAAAACCCACTGCTTAAAGTTGGAGATGAAATTTCTTTGGAGGACTGAATATTCTCCCATGTTTTGATACTGGGTGCATTTCCAATTTCCAATTGTCATTTTTTAAAATCTCCAGTTTTTAAGTCATTGTCTGCTTGTGTCCTTGGAGTTATAATAAGCAAACTTTATTTTTCTCAGGGGCTATGGCTTGATTCATTTCCTCCCCCTCTCATTCTGTCCTACCCATTTCCTATTTTCCATATCTCGCATTATGATAGAAACTATGAATTTTCAAGTTGTCAGTTTGTAGGATTTTTCCTCTTTTTTTCTTGTTGGTATTTGCAGTATTAATAATAATTATATTAATACTACAACAAGAAGAAAAATATAATTATAACCAATTAATAAATGCATACAAGCCTACTCCATTTACTCCAAGACTACCTACCACAGATTTCAATTTAGTACAATACTTTTTTGTGGCAGTTTGCAATAGCACGAAACAAGGTTTTGTAATCTTTTAAGCACAAGCATTATATCCATATTTTTAAAAGAACAGAATTGCAGTTTTATAGAAAATTTATATATATATTTAAAAGGCACACTTGTTACAGAAAACATAGATACTGTCAGAACCACCAGCTATGGCTTGGCGCCTTGCCAGCATTTTGTCATCAAAGGGAGAAGGAGGGGAGAACAAATGGACAAATTGCTGTATACCTTTATGGCGGGAAAGTAGGTGTGGGGGGGATTGACAGTTGAAAAAGAACAGAGGTGGTTGGAATCTGGTTCGTGCTGGCCCTGGCATCTTCAAAGCTGTTTGCCCTGAGTGTGGAATTTCGCTAGCTCAAACACCACAGCATTTTTCATAATATCTCAGCGGTGCTAGATTGGCAACACATGGATGGACTGCAGCGGGGAAGACTTGGGGAAAGTGGGTATAGTTCTGTATTAGAAATTAATGTAAGTGTTCAGGAAATTTAAAAAAAAATGAGGCAAAAGATAAATAAGATAATTATAAATAATTACTGTTTGATTGCAAGATTGGTGTTATAATTACTGAATCTGTATAATTCAGAATAAGTACATAATTGTTTTCAAATCTGTATACTAACAATAGGTAATAGTCGGAGAGAATCTGAATCAAATCTTCCTATACTGACCATGTGGCTATGTGTGCTGTATTTGTGAATTTGCAGCTGTTTCATCATTATATGCACAGGTGAATTTAGTGAATATTTAGAAATATATTGATTTTTCTGAACAAGAAAGGAGGAACATATCTTCCTTTCTGCAATACATAGAAATATATTTTGTGTTGAAGGACAGAGATCTATCGAACAGGCAGAATCAGAGATGGTATGACCTTGGACTTGATTTCATCCCAGTCTGTGGTATGATGGAGAATTATAAATGTTTATTTGATGTAATGCCAGTTCATATGCAGTTTATTAAAGGGGCAAAAAAGATCTAAAGTTAAATCCCCCGATGCAAAGTTTATGCAAAAGAAGAAACTGTATGGCTTTTGAGAAGTATAGATCTCTGCTAAAAATGAATGCAACCTTCACCTTTTTGCAACAAGATTTTTTTTAATATAAGGCGCCAAAGTATTGGCAAAGGGGAGAAAATTCTGTCACAGGCTTTTATATTTAAATAATTTTAGCAATATGGTACTCTTTGATTTACATATAAAAATATTAGTTCTAACTATATTAATGTATAAGTTTTGAAAATGTGTATTCTTAGCTGTAGTTCTGATTTCAATAGAGGTGATCACGATCCCTAACAGTTAAGTTTTTTCTTTAATTGTAAGGGCAGTTAATCTAATGAAATTGGGGAAAGTTCCTACCTATATGATTTTCTAGCTTACTGATAACAAAAAAAAGAATGGTGTTTTTTCTCTCTACTGGAAATTAATGATGAAACTATTTCAACTAAATTCCTACTGCCCCTGTGCTCCTTAGCTTCATTGAGACAAATTGGTTAGGAATCCTGTGTGTTCCAATTATAGACCTACTTCCTTAATAAATGTGGATGCCAAGAATGTAAATTTCTTGGGCCTGCAGATTACATTTTGTTCTTCCGGCTATTGTGCATGTAACTTGGGCTGGATTTATACAAGCCTGTGAAGGATTTGATAGTATCAGGCTTCGGACTGATGTACTTGCTTTAATGTAATACATAAAAAAACCCAACAGCCTAAGTTTTTGGATGCTGACGAAGCTGTTAGTATGTTCTTTTGAAAGTTTCTAAAAGATTGTAGTTGATTCAAATTTTCTCAAATCTTTTTAGAGTGAGCTAGTTTCTTCAGCTTTTAATTATGATTTAGTTGTGCAGTTACTGAAGTTGTTTTCCTTGCTGTTTGCTTTCTTTTTGTCATTAAAATTTGTATTTTATATTTTACTAGAAACTCTGAAAATATCAACCAAATTATGGCAGGGGCGGCAAGATATAATAAAGTTATGTATTTCATTGTTCAACTAAAATTCTTCATTTCTTGCCTTATTTTTAATACTTGAATTTGACATATTGTAGGTCTAAGGAAAACTAAAAATGAGAGCTTCACTTTTAAAATAATAATTCTATTGAAGTTTATTAATTAAGTTGATTAAATTTACAAATACAAAGGTAAAATACTAATGCAAATTAAGAAAAATACAAAAAGCAAAGAAATGAAATGTGCAAACCCCCTCCCCCCACAACATATAAAAGATGTCCCCCCCACTTCCTCCAGGCAAGTATAAACAACTTCAGTAATATAACATCATCTCTGGTATTTTAATTTAAAAATCTCATATCTCATCCCTTATGAATAACAAAATTGTAAAAATGCATCATTTATCCTTATCAGCAAAAATCTACTAAGAGCTATTTTTAATCCTAGCAGATAATGTGCCACAAATTGATTTCTTATGGTTTTCTCTTTGTTTCCTTTCAGGAACAATTTCAAATTTAATACATCCCTTTCATAAAGCTAAGTTAAGCATGGTTTCCAAATCACTTTTTTGACTGCAAAAATCTCCCCCTTTAGTTAAGACATCAGCAATTTTCACATGGAAATCCATTACATTTTCCATATCACATTTGTAATCTGGCATTTTCAAATATATTTTCAGATTCATATCATACCATTTTCCATATTTCTCTTGTAATCTGACTTCCTTAAAAAACACATTTTCAAATCCATATTCAAATCCGCTTCAGTCTATGTTTTATTCAGTAAAATCTGTTTCTTTTTTTGCATCCTCTAATACAGGGATGTCGAACTCGATTTCATTGAGGGCCGTCAATGAAATCGAGTTCAACATCCCTGTATTAGAGGTATGTGTTTGTGTTTGATTAGAGGGATTAGGTTTGTGTTTGATCTTGGGGGGCAGGGGTGAGCATGGCCAGCTTGATGTCACTTGTGTTAGGGAGCCTTGTGGTGGCCCAAGCACTCTGCCAGCAAAAACAGGCTCCCGAGCTCCGTTTTTGGTTGTGATGGTCTCCTGCAACCCTCTGCCAGCAAAAATGGAGCTCAGGAGGGCTGCACATGGCCCTCCCAAGCTCCATTTTTGCTGGTACAAGCCCTGTGGGTCGGTCCTTTGCTGTTTCCAGGATGGCCCAGTGGGCCAGTTCTAAGCACCCTGTGGGCTACATCCGGCCCCCAGGCCTTGAGTTTGACATCCCTGCTCTAATAGATCCATTTTTATTCTGTCAGACGATCTTGAACGTGATTTCTGAGTACATTGTTCTTAAACTGCTGTAATTTCTTCTATTGTCAAATAGTATTGCTCCATTGAAGTAACGGGTACATCTCCTCTATAATTATAATCTTTAGTTCTCTCTAACGTCCTCAAGTCAACTTTCAAAACTCCATCATATAATATGTTTATTTTCCAATCAGCAAAACTTTCCATGGGAGGATTTCTTGTAGTTGATTTCAAAATCTTCATGTATTCATTTATAAAAATTTAAACATTTCAAGTTCATGTAGCTTCAAAAATCAACATTCTCGTCCCCCTTTTGCTGTTTTCCAAAAATCAAAGTATTTCTTTTTAACCCTTAAGCTTACATGGACCTTTTTCATCCAGGATAGAGGAAAACTTTCCTGGCAAATGAAACTTGCCCTTCAGAAGGTTCTTTCCATTAGAAAATCAATAAGAAGCAGCTTACTATAGTAGTATTGGGCAAACCCAGCTCCAAATTAAGATGCTGAACCATGGCTTAGACAATAAAAATGTCTCCTGGCTCCCAGAGTTGTCAAACCCACTGGAGATGGGAGAGAAATTTTTAGAAGCTGATTGATTGATCCTTTTTCCATTATGACCATTGCAATGCTGTCTTCAAGTCATTGCTTCCCCAGAAGTCCCAGAGTGCTTCACTTTTAATGAAGTTTGAATTGCACATTCTCTCAAAGCTTGTTTACAAAATAATAGTTGTCCTCTTGCTTCTAAGACTGAAGGAAAACATTTATGCTTTTTCCTTTTAGGCTTCCTTAGAGTATCAACCTTGTCCTGAAAACATATGCTATGGAAAAGCCTGAGAGAAGTCATCTTCTGCAGTGATAGATAGCTAAGTGGTTTCTGAATAGGAGGCAGCCAGCCTGCAGCTTCCTTGACATGTTTTGTGATGTCTTGCAACATTCAGTGCCAACATGTAGACTGATATTGACTGCCACAAGATGCATATAAAAATGATTAGAATGTAGTTATAATTTGAAACATTTTATCCAGGGAAAAGTAATATTAAAATGTGTATTCAAGAAAGGTTTCATATAATTTTTTATTCCTTGGAATGTCACTTGGAAGTTGAAACATTCTGAGGATAATAACTTAATCTGAAGTGGTACAGTAAATAGAATAACATTAATTAAGACTAATTGTTATGGGTTAAAGTGCATGTTTTCTTCTAAGCTATTTTCATTAGCTATGTTTGGAGCTTAATTGTAACATGAAAAACAGACGAAGTGGGAAGAAGAAATAAAGAGAAAAATTATTGAAAGGTCCTTGGTGCTCTCTGACCTTGCTTGGTGCTTTTTGTTGTCTTGCCGAAAAATTATATAATCCTAGAAAAATAAATCTGCACCTGATTTATTTGATAATTGATAATTGGTATGGGGTGTCTTAAAACCAACTCAGTGGCGAAGATGCATTTTTAACTTCTTGAAGGCCACTTGGGACTCCAGTGATCACTTTAAGGGTTGGCTGGGTCTGGGCTTGGTTCCCCTTTGGCCCTTAGTAAGTTTATGATGGACAAGGCAATCTGGGCAAATGTAGGGATGAACTGCTGGTAAAAGTTGGCAAAGCCAAGGAAACTAAAGCAGTGTTATTAACTGTTATTAACATCAGCTGCCTGCAATTACTGCAAGTTCAAATCCCACCAGGCTCAAGGTTGACTCAGCCTTTCATCCTTTCTAAGGTAGGTAAAATGAGGACCCAGTTTGTGGGGGCAATAAGATGACTTTGTATAAATATACAAAAGTATGAAGGCTGTTGCTTAATGCATTGTAAGGCGCCCTGAGTCTCCGGAGAAGGTGGCATATAAATCAAATTTAAAAAAAAAAAAACTCTGCAATTGTTTCCTCATCTGAGGAGCCCCTCACTCTAAGACTGCCTGCACTTTCTCAGGGTCCATTTCTATACTGTCCTATAAAATCCAATACCGCACGTAATCCACTCTGGTCCTGTGGAAAGTGCGTCTCTTGAGCTTCTTGAGCATCACCCTGACCAATTTTACATGTCCTCCATCATTTCGGTAAAGATCAAAACGTTATCTAAGAATACGAGGACTCCTTTATACAGATGTTCATGCAGGACCATATATATCAGTTGCATGAAGATATCCGGGTCCCCATGCAGTCGAAACAGCATCTCTTGGAACTGGTAACAGCCCAGTGGTCAGTTAAATGCCATCTTTCATTTATCACCCTTGTTATACGGCTCTCTCAATTTTGTAAATATTCTCCTCTTTACAAGATGTCCCAACATGTCCTTCATCAAGGAGAAGGGGTACACATTCTCTATGAAAATACTGTTTAGCCTGTGATAGTGTATGCACAACCTAAAGGACCCATCTTTCTTGTCTTTGAAGAATACTGGGGCCACCATTTGCGACTTCGCTGGCTGAATAAAATCTTACCCAGAAAAGTTCTTATCCACAAATGCTCAAGAGTTCCTCCATTTCCCTGGGCATCGGTGAATACAACTTTGACTTTGGCAATTTGGCCCTGGGCACAATTTCATAGCACAGTCTGTGGAGTGATGGGGCAGGATCACATTGGATTCCATCTTGCTGAACACATCCACCAAATTGTGATATTCTTTGGGAATCTCTTCCCCCTAAGTTTATTGGCAGTTTTTGCTTTCACTTTCTCAACTGCAGACTCATGGTTGCTCTTTTCTCACTTTCACTATTGCCTTTCAGCTGGTTATTTTCCGCAGCATCCGCTATCCATTTCCATCCCAATTAATTGAGGGTTTCCACTACCTCCACCATGCTAAGCCTAAATGATAAATTGAATGGTTTCTACATGAGTCCCCAATTTTAACTACATGGGCTCAGTCAGACAGGTAGTTGGCATTTAACCCATCTAGGTAGGAAAAAGCTATGGGGTTTTTCAACTTCTCTGCCCCTTCCCTAGCTTCACCACTTGATGGCTGACTAGGCACCTGGTACATCCCAAGTGCAATAGGGCCATTAAGATCTCGTTACTGCCTGAAGAAGCTACAGTGACCTTGACCCTAGCAGTCATGGGAATGAAGGGGCTACTTACATTGGATCCTCTTCTCTCTAACTGTTGCTCTTGTACAAGGCCCATCTTGGTAGGGATGGGATTTCATGTCTTGCTCGATGGAGGGGTGAACTCTACAACTTGTCCCATATGGGTGCACTCTTTTGCCTTTCGGAGGTTCTTAGGGCTCTTTGACTATGAGGCTGGTGGCAGACATTGGGCATGGTACAAGACACTTGGCTGCCCGGTGGTCCTTCTTGCCATAGTGGTAACATCCAGTAGAGCTTGGATGTGGCTTTCTCATTTTGATGAAGGGTGTGCTCCCTCTTCCCCCTCTCTGAGTTCCTCATCTATCAGCTGGGCAGTGGCTGCAGCTCTCCTGTGTGATGACCCAGGGCGTGGTGTGAAAGCAACACAGCCAGAAAACAGGTCCAATTCCCCTTTATTGCTCCAACTTTGCCCCCAAATATCCCCACATTTACTATAAGTCCTGGAGCAAAGCTCTCATGCGCACCTTCAGCAGCCTCTGGCTGTGAGTAATTCAGTAAGCAAGGTTAGCCAAACAGTAACCAGGGCCAGCGGTTCAGGAAGCCAGGTTAGCCAACCAGTAACCAGAGCAAGAAGCAGGCAAGTCCCACAAGACAGAGCATAGTAATCCCCAGGCATCTGCAAGTGTGCATGAGCTCCACAGGTTCAATGCTTGTTCCCGACAAATGCCCCTCCCACCAGCACCTCCTTACATTTCAGTCCCTAGGTGTGCCTTGTGAAGGGGGCGGGACATTCTCCTCCCTCATAGCCAGCTCAGTCTTCATTGGTTTCGCTTCTCTCTTCGTGCTCTAGGATCAGGAGGGGGTGGTCCTTGCTCTTCGCCTCAGCTCTGTCTCTCCTACTCTTCCCTGTCTGCAAGCCTTTCTAATCCTGAAAAGTCTTGGCCAGACTGACTCTGCCCTTCCCCAGTTTCCTCCAAGGCCAACAGAGCTGCCGTCTTGATCTCTGTTGGCTTTTGTTCCAGCTCATCTTCCCCTGCAGATTCAGACTCCGATGCGGGCATGACATCCTGTCCCTTGTACTTGTTAAACTCCATTAGGTTGATCTCCAACTCTCTGGCCACATGATACAATGCCTGCAGGGTTCATGCCACCCCTCGGGACAGGCAGGTGTGGTATAACTCCTTATTCAGTCCCTCTCTAAAGTGGATGACCAACAGGTGCTCAGGTCAGACCCCTAGGTCATTGGCAATTTGACAGAAGTTTTGGATGTACTCTGTCACTGATCGTTCTCCCTGCTTCAAGGTATGGATGTAGGTATCTGTACAAAGGGCTACCAGGGGATTCTTGAAGTGATCTCGTAAGGCCCACATAAAGGCATTGAGGAAGAGCAGCTCTGGAGCATCCTCGTCGTGCAAGCAACATCAGCCATTCTGAGGTGGCCTCCTCCAGGTTGGAGGCAATGGCATGGACTTGGGTCACATCATCTGGATACATTGTTCCATAGTGCTCTATGTGGTACCAAGCCTGAATTAAGAAGTGGGCTATGTGATTTGGGTGCCCATTGAAGCGAGCCATGAAGGAGGGGTGGCTGACACTCCCCACGACATTGCTTTGGGACCTTGATATGATGTGATTTTCCAGATTGAGGCTGAATTTGATTGCCTTGAATGAGTTGTATCCAGTTGATTTCCATGGCTTCCTATTTCTTGCATTCCAGCAGTATCGCTTCTGGTAGAGGACTTCTGTGCAGCTGCCAGTGAATTATTGCATACATTTATTTAGATTTTATTTGACTGGATTGCACTAAAATGCAGGTGAACCTCCTGAAATTGTTTCCTTCTAAATAATGAAAGGAAGGAATTTGTAAAGGAGGTTTTATCTACAAAATATTCCATAATTTCTAAACCCATGTTCTCTGCTGAAAGAAAAAGTAATTTTGCTTTGTGAGTTAGCCTATTGTGTAATATGTAATGCAGTGGTCCCCAGCCTTTTGGGTGCTAAGGACCGGTTCCATGGAGGGCAGTTTTTCCATGGACTCTGGGTGGGTGGTTTTGCATGTTGCCTGGGTCCTAAGCATGCACGGATGGGGCTTTGCTCACTTGCATGGCCCAGTTCCTGACAGGAAGCAGATCCAGTTCCTGATGGGCTGTTACCGTTTATTCACATGCCATTTCAAAAACAGGCTTAAAATATTTCAGATGGGAAACACTTTTACTTTTTGACATCTGCATGAATCTTTCTGGATTTCTCTTATTTGGAAGGAAGATTTTTGGCATTGGAGATCTGTCAGTTATATAATCCATAACAATTATATTTCTCTTTTAATTTGTTTATACATTTTTTTGGTTGTGATTCATTGATAATAAAGTCCAGTAGAGCTTGGAATAATATATTTTTATTGGAGTAATATAAGGTTAATATAAACATAAAATTTTAGCAGTGGTCTTCCACAACTTACTATTCTCTTATAGTTTCATAAATTACTATGATACAATCTGGTGTGTTCAGAACTGTGCCCATAGCTTTATTCTGAAAGATCTTTAGTTAGTGGGTCAAATGAATTTTCTAACCTGAAATCAAATTTGTGGTCAAATACTGGTTTTTCTTTGTGCTAGCAGCTGCACTGCTGTAATTTGAGCACAGCCTGTTCACAGTCTTGCAGCATGAGATCTTGAACAGGAAATGCCAGGGATTGAACATGGGAATTGAGCCACAATCCTTCTCCTAACTACACAGAATTGATGGCTTTGCTTTTTCTGCATTTTCTTTTTCTCAGCTCAACAAACTGGTGATTTTTTCAGGAAATTTTATTTCTTTTTACCCCCACGTTTTTTATTTTTATTTTTTTAAAAACATATCAATGCGTGAACAGTGTGGCACCTGGGTATCATGCATTCTAATACAAATAGAACTAGTAAAATTAATCCATTATTACATTCAATCAACTTATATATTTCTAATAATAATAATACACATATTAAGTTACAGTCTATCATTATTCAATTATTCCATATTTTCTCTTGTTATTGCTTTTATTTTACTATATAAAAGTGTATACATTAATATTGCCCCTCTCTTATTTCTCTTATTCTAACTTTTAATCATATCACCCTTTATTTAAAAAATATTTTCTTTCTATCCTACCTAACTTCTAGTCATGTCACCTACCTAAAAAAAAAGAAAAGAAAGAGAGAGAAAAAGAAAAGCAAATCAGAACAACACAAAAAAGAGAAATCATCTATCCATTGTCTCTTGCCTGCTTCAATACTTTAATTGCTATGCTTTTTTTGACTTGCCTGCCATATTCCTCTCTTGGATCTTTATCTCTGTCTGTATCTACTTCTTGGCTGTTCAGTCTAGATCAGTGATGGCTAACCTTTTTGCTGTTGCGTGCCAAAAGCGGAGGGAGCCTGGGGGGTCGCGGGTGCTGGTGCCCACATCCATAATTCAATGCGCCCCGCCCTCCCACGCATGCGCACGTGAACCCCCCACACTTCCCCCTGCTTTTGGCACATGATGGCCCGGTGGGCCCGGTAGGCCCATTTTCCCCCTCCCCAGGCTCCAGAGGCTTTCTAGGAGCCTGGGGAGGCCAAAAACAGCTTTCCCCATCCCCCTGGAGGCCTTCCGGAGGCCGGAAACTGCCAGTTTCCTGACTTCCATTGGGACTGGTAGGCCTGAAAATCAGTTGGCCGGTGCACGCATGCACATTGGAGCTGAGTTACAGCAACACTCGCGTGCCCACAAATATGGCTCCACGTGCCACCTGTGGCACCCGTGCCATAGGTTCGCCATCACGGGTCTAGATGCTTCTCCCACCTCTTTCACTGCCTAGTTTCTGGGCCCCTATCTCCCTTTCAAAAATATCTCCCTGTATCTCCAATTCTCTTTTCAACTCTCTTGATATATTTCCCCTCTGATTTAATTAATCAGTCACTATTATTTTCATTGTTATTTCTACTTCTTTTATTCTTTGGTTCTTCGGCTCAGTATTTTTCTCCATTTCTTCTGTTGACTCCTCCCTTTCCTGGGCATTTTGGTCTTTACTCATCATCCGTTTTATAGTATTTTCCACTTATTCTGTAACCTCCTTAAATCTTTTCTTCATGATGTCCTTTGTGTTTTGAAAAAGTAACGCCATCTTCTTCAAAATTCCACTCATTTCTTCCTTATAAAGCATCTTATTTTGTTTTTTTTAAGAAATTCAACTTTTGTCTACCAGTCCAAGAACTATTTATTCAATCCTTAGGCTTCCCTTTAAGAAGTGCACTAATCACAATTCTTTATATCCCATAGGTAAATAATCAGTTCCATTTAAATAGTCCCAGAGGATATCAAAACCTCTTTGCATCCCCTTTACAGGTTCAATCTTCTAGCATAACATTCAGGGGTCTCTTTAATTAAATAGCTTCCTTATTTTCGTATTTGAGTCTCCAGTAATCCTGGGGTAGTTGGGTATAATCCAGTAAGTATTTCCTCAGTCCTTCGTATAAATATTCCCAGACTTGTAATTTTTCCTTTCATCAGCAGGTGGCACTTTCAATTTAGATTTCAGTATTGCCATTAGTCAATCGTCATTTTAGTTGTAAATACATTATAAAAGCAGAATAAGTTTTATAAGTAAATTATTCCAGCATTTTAAAATGCCTCTCCAGTACCACGTCTTCCCAGTTTAAGAGTCCAATTTTCTGTATATTTCAAAATTTCTTATTTTTCTCTCTTGCGCCTTCCCCTTCCAGTCTGGTATTTTCTCAGAATGCTTAGACACCACTTTAACAAATAGTTCTGAGCCAATAATTCTAAATTATTCCTTGGGGTTAAGTTTAAGGAAAAATGGAACCCTCTCCCTCAGTTCCAGTTCCAGTTCACCTACTTTGCTCCAGCACCAATCTTAGTTGTTCTTCAGTTATCCCAGCTTTGTGGCAGCCATCTTTAGACTGCTGCTTCTCGCTGTGGCTGAGAGGGAAAAAGAACCCCAAGTCAGACAGAAGAGCTGCAACTTTCCTCGGCCTCATAGGGCATTCCTCTTCGCTTCACCACCCCTACAGGGCAGCTTTGGCTGCTCTTGGAGTCCACAAACAGGGAAAACTCAGCACAGGGAATGCAGAGAACCATTCCCTGTGTCTAATATTGCTGCAACGTCAACCAGAAGTCACGAAATTTTCTATTGGAGATACATGTAGCTATTTTAATAATTGCTTTGATCTGAGCCCCCAATAGCAATAATCCAAATTTTTCTCTTCATTTAGTTGTCCTAATTAGAATAGAAACTTTCCAAGATTACATAATTTTGAAATTTAAGTGTTTTAGTAGAAAGAATTGATTATTATTGAACTTGTAAAGAGCGTGCCTTTAGCTTCAGTGCCTCCATGACTATCATTTAAGACAAGGAATGATTTGGAGCTATTGGGTAGAGTCTTTAGTGTCAACTGTCCAATTGGTAAACATAGCAAAAGAAACTCCTGGGACATTATTTTACCAAGAGTATAACTTTACTGATAATTCCATGTAGACAAAGAAGTAGCAAAACCAATTTTAAAGTTTTCATGTGAAAACCAGCTTAGGTAAAATTCCCTTTTCTCTCGGACCGCCACACAGTTCATTGTCTACCAATCAATTGTATTAATTTTGTTTTGAGAACATAACATTCTGAACAACTCAGAGTTTTTCCAGCATTTGATCTTGCGATGTTTCGACTGTTCTTGGGAGGGAGTTGATTTCCTTAACTCCCTCCCAAGCCTCCATTCCATTCCAATACTTTCCCTCCCCACTCTCTGTTTCTGTTGTCTGGTTATGAACAGGGATGCATGGCAAGTCAGCCATGACATGTTGACTTTCCAGAAGAAAGATAATCTTATGAGGAAACAAATGTGGACAATGTTACATTACAACATTTTTTTAGTTTTTCTCTCTCCTATTGAGGCCAGTTTGGATACTTAACATGGAACCTGTGGATGAGTCTAGGTGCCCAAACATCCCCTACCAACATCTACATCTGCCAGAGGGATCCCTTCCATAACACTAAAAACTGCAAATCCCTTTTATAGTATCAGGAGTCAAGGGTTTCCTTGATCTTTAAATGTTACTCTCCTACTGTGAGTGGGAGGAGGTGGCTTAATAGCCAGAAAAGTGAAACACTAGGTGGATACGCCTGAGATTTTTTAGCAGTTTTAACTCCACTGTCACCAGAGTCACAATCTGGATAATGGGGAAAGGGTCTACGTACTATACTTAGGTCCCAACTTTCTGCAGGGGTGCCTCAGATTCAGGAACTTCATGGAAAGATACACTGTCTCCCACTCTAAATTCTTTTGGGGATACTCTGTTCTTATCTGCTTGTCTTTTTTGCACTTCCCTTGCTTTCTCTGATGCCATGTGCACTATAACCCAGGTGGCTTTCAAAGTGTCTACCTACTCAGCTGATGAGGGGATCCCTTGAGCGAATTCTGGCATAGGCATAAATTCTACCCCAATAGCCACCTGAAAGGCAATAAATGCAGTGCTACTATGCACAAAATTATTTATGCCACTTCAGCAAAAGGTAATGGTTCAGTCCAATTGGTCTGCTGTTAATTTGTGTAACATTGAGGGTACTGCTCTAGCACTGAATTTGTACAATCACAGACTCCATTCATTTGAGGATGATGGTAGGAGCTAAGTCCCTGGGAAGAGCCTATCATCATAAAATTTGATAGGAATTGCACATTCCAATCTGAAATACTGTGCTTTGGGACACTGTGGAGCTTGTATATATGCTGTATGAATAGCTAGGATTTGGGCCAAAGGAATCCTAGGACACATCACAAAATGGGCTTGCTTTTTTTTAAAAAATTTGATTTATATGTTGCCCTTCTCTGGAGACTCAGGGCGGCTTACAATGTGCTAAGCAATAGCCTTCATACTTTTGTATATTTATACAAAGTCAGCTTATTGCCCCCACAAACTGGGTCCTCAATTTACCTACCTTAGAAAGGATGAAAGGCTGAGTCAACCTTGAGCCTGGTGAGATTCAAACCTGCAATAATTGCAGGCAGCTAGTGTTAATAACAGGGTGCTTTAGACCACTCTACTACCAAGACTCTTTGAGAACAAGTCCATGATATTCCAGATTACAGTATTCCCAGCACTTTCCAGTAGTTTTACAATAAAGTCCATATATATTTCCTTCCAAGAAGCTGTGAGGTTGGCCACAGTTTGCAGCAGACCTGGAGACTTTCTGGGCAGCTGCTTCATCGAGGCACAGATGGAACAACTGGCCATGTAGGCTTCTATATGCTTCTTTATTTTTGGCCATCAAAACTGCCTCTTTATGAGGTGAAGGGTTTTACAAATACAAAATGACCTGCTGCCCTAGCATCATGGTTCCTCTGTAAAACTAGAGTTCTCTGGCCTGTTGAAACGTATAGTTTGCTTCCCATCCGTGCCAGTCTGTTCCTTAAATGACATATCATCTCTGTGTTGCTGGAACCAGTCATCTCCTGCCAGAGCATCTTTTAGTGGTTGCATTAGATCTTCGGCAACAGCAGTGCCAGTGTTCTCTGTTGTCTCATAAGGGTTGGTGCCACAAATTGTCTGGACGGAATGATGGAGTTAATGACTTCCTCTCAGGCACTGTTGTATTATGGCATTTGGGAAAAGGCATCCGCCAAGAAATTTTCCCCTCCTGGTAGGTAGAGAGGGTGAAATTGAAGTGGTTAAAGTATTGGGCCCATGAAACATATTTAGGAGATAGTTTTCAGAGAACTTTTAACACTTCTAAATTCTTGAGCTCCACCCACATCTCAAAAGGTATTTTACAACCTTCCAAGAATTATTTCCAAGTTAGGAGAGCCCAGCAGACCATGTAGGCTTCTTTCTCCCAAATAGCCCATTGCCTCTCAGTTTTGGAAAGCTTGTGGAATGTACAGCTACATCACTAGCACCCACTAGTATCACAAAAAGCTTTTCCGGGTCAGAGTTTTTAGGACCAGTTCCACAGCAAAAAGGTGTTTGACTTTCTCAAACATAGCTTGGCACTCAAGTGACCAGTTCAAGGGCTGGCTGGGCTTGGGCTTAGCTTCTCCCTTCGTTTTCAGCAGGTTGATCATTGATAGGGCTATCTGGGCAAATTGGTGGTAGACGTTTGCAAATCTGAGGAAAATTTTCTCAGAGGAAAATCTGCAGAGGAAAATCTACAATTGTCTCCTTGTTCAATGGGGTTCCCACTCTAATATTACCAGAACCTACCAGGGTCCATCTCCATGCCCACTTTCAAAATCCAATTTAGGCTCATCATGTGGAAGTTGCACTTGGATAGCTTTGCGTAAAGTTGAGTCTTCTGCAATTTCTTGGGCACCTTTCTGACCAGTTTCACATGCTCCTCCTTGGTCTTGGTATAGATTAGTATATCATTCAGCTATACTAAAACCCCTTTGTACAGATGCTCATGTAAGATCTCATTTATCAGTTGTATGAAGACTGCAGATGATCCTTATAATGCAAACAGCATCACATAGAACTAGTATTAGCTCAGGGAATAATTAAACATTGTTAGGTTAGGTTAGGTTTATTAAACTTCTATACCGCCCTTCTCCCAAAGGACTCGGGGCAGTGTACAGCCAGGTTAAAACATTGTCTTCCATTGTCCCCTTCTGTAATTCTCACTCAGTTATATGCATCCCTCAAGTCTAATTTGGTGAAAATTCTCCTTTTGCCAAGTGCCACAGCATGTCCTTCATTAATGGGAGAGGGCAGATACTTTCTATACAGGTATAGTTCAGTCCCCTAGAGTCCACACACAGTCTAAGACATCTATCTATGTTTTCCTTGAAGAGCATAGAGGTTGCCATCCTCAATTTTGCCAGTTGAATGAAACCCCTAGCTAGATTTCTGCCTTTAAATGTACAAAACTCCCCCATGTCCCTGGGTGTCATCAAGTACATCTTCAGCTTTGGCAGTTTAGCTCCTGGCACAATCTCAATTGTACAATCTGTGGATCGATAATGTGTGCCCATCACTAAAGTGGATAGTGAGATCCTTCTCACTAAAGACCTCAGCTAAGTTGTAGTATTTCTTTGCAGTCAGCAACTCTAAATTATTGCTTCCCTTCAGTCTACCAGGAAATTCTACTTTTGCCTCTCCAATTGCTGGTTCATGGCACACTGCACTTTCACTAGCTCTTGTTTCAACTATGTTAGCCCTAGGACTGCTAAGTTTTTTCCTCTTCGGCTGGCCTGATAATGGGGGATCATTTACTGAATATGGTGCAAGGCATTTGGCAGTTCAGTCTACTTCTTTCTACAGTGGAAGCAAATTCCTGGACTTCCCTCCTCTGGTTGGAGGCACACCACATTCCCTCTTCTGGGGGGCACTCACTTCACCACCACCCATTGGGTCCAACTCTCTTGCCTGGTGTGTTCATGGTATTCCATCAGGTCAATCTCTACTTCAGTAGTCACCTGTGGTATAGCTTTTTGTTTAGTCCTCCTAATTGGTAGACCAGCATATGCTCAGGCCAGTCTCCCAAGTGACTGTATAGGATCCGATTGCAGCCATACACACTGGCATCACTGGTTCAAGAAAGGGAGGAGAATGGGTAGACAAGAGTCGCCAGTGGTTTCATACCTCCTAACCTGGTTACGGTGGCCACAGTTCCCATGTTGCAATTGCATGATTCTCCATTCCCCTGAACTTCTTCCTCAGTGGCTCCAGTGAATGTATTGTGATTGGGAACTTCCACTCAGCAGGGTTGTCCCACTCAGCTAGATATCTTGTTTTCCTCTTCCATCAACAGAGGGATGAGGGGTTCTTCGGCCTCTGCTGCCTTGCCCACATTCATAGTCCAGCAGGACTTCGGTTCCAGGTATGAAGCGTCCTTTGCCCCCTCTCTCATGGCTACACATTGTTGCTTGGACCTCTTGGTCTTTTCAGCATGTGCCAGGTAGCTGTGGTTTGCGGTGGTGCCGGAGCTTCCTGACCAGGACCTCTCCCTGGCTTCTTTTTCTCCTCCAAATCTTTGTCTACTTTTAACATCTTGGGGTTGTAGACCTCCTGGTGGGATCCAGGCAGGTTACTATTATGAGAACTGGCTTAATGTCCTTTTCGTAAATGAATAAAAAAAACCTCCTGGGACATTATTTCACCAAGAGTGTAACTTTACTGATAATTATACATAGACATAGAAGTAGCAAAGCCAATTCTGTGGTAAGTAAAATTCCCTTTTTACCCTGGACTTCCACACAGTTCATTGTCCACCAATCAATTGTATACATTTTGTTTTGGGAGCATTCTGAGCAGCTTGGAATTTTCCCAGTGTTTGACCTTGGGGTGTTTGGACTGTCCCGGGCTGTGTCAGTTCACTTTAATTCCTCAACTTCCTCCTAAGTCTCCCTTGCATTACAATACTTCCTCATCCCTGTTTCTGTTGTCTGGTTTCAAGTAGGGGTGCATGGCGAATCAGCCATGACACATCAGTGTATGACTTTTATTGCTGCTTTTGAGAAAGATTGTGGATCTTTTCCTCAGAGCCAAATTATCTTCACAGTAATCAAAGCATGTTTGACAGTCATGAAACAATGGGATAAAACTCTGGAATGGGATTCCCTTCTTTCTCTCAGTCAACAGAGAGTTACAGACAGAACATTAGAGTTTAGGGGAAGTAATTGCACAATTGAATAGACTACATTTCTCCTGCATCTTTTTTGGTCTCAAAATATCTTTGCCGATAGTTTGATTTCCTGAGTTAGCATGGTAAGTAAGTAAAATAATATTTATTAAGAAACATTTATACAGGCACTTTTCTCTTTCTATCCTTAAAACTCTTTTCCTCAGATGATCCACTATAATTGGATATGTAGAGAAAATGTCATGATGCAAATTAGATACACAATTATCTCCAGTCCCAGGAAATGGAAACGAAAATGTCATGCCTTGATGCATTATTAAAATTGCTAAGACTGTTGTCTCCTATTATCATTAGACTGACAGAAGCTTCTTATTCCCTCTTCATGAACCTCAGAAGATTAATGACACATGATGAAGCTAAACAGAACCCTGCTGTAAATGTTGAGTAGCTGTTTCTTGTTCTCAAAACCAAAAATAGTCCAATTTCCATTGACTGAAAAAGTTGAGATTAAAAAGTCTAGAATTTAAAACCTGGAGCAGAATTTATACAGAATAATAGAATAATAGAGTTGGAAGGGACCTTGAAGGTCTTCTAGTACAGGGGGCCCCCAACTCCTGGGCTATGGCGAGTACATTATGCATGTAAGGGGCATGCATAAGCGCACCAGTGTGCCTACCATCCCTGTCCTAATGTTTTCTTTTATTTGTATCCCTTTTCATGTATTTATAATTATGTTTACACTTATATCTGTCGTAAAATACATGCTTGATGAAATAGTAAGTAAGTAAGTAAGTAAGTTCAAGTGGACGGTGCAGACCCAGTTCGGACCGGATCACCCGATCTGGTAGCGATGGAGGTGGGTGGTTTGGAGAACCGGTAGCAAAAATCCCTGCCCCCCCCCCATGCTCAGCTGA